>JAOUZG010017314.1:1315678-1334146 GCA_026289955.1 Argiope argentata
ATATAAATTTTTTGCATAGAATTTTATTCTTCAAGATTATCCTTAATATAAGCTATTATTGGATAAGAATTTAGTTGTATAAAAATAAAAAATTAAATTAAAGACAATTCGAATCTCTCTTCGTAAAATGTTTATCATGTCAGAATATGATGTTATTTTAGGAATGAGGTTTTTGTGGTGACAACAAAAATCCGGGAGTGAAAAAAAACTGTAGGTAAAAAATTGAAACTTTATTATCTGCACGAGAATCTCAAAAATTCAGCTTTTAGTAACGCGATGCCATCGCATTTACACAAGTTACGATTTTAAAAAATAAGTGAAGGACTACAGCAAATAAAACTTGCAAATGAGAATGTCATTTTGAGTGCGTAATTATAGAAAATGAAATAAACAAGAAGTGTGATACTTTTTTATTCAACAAATGCGAGACAGAGTTTTTTGGATCGTTTGCAATAATAAAGTGATTTATTCAACGAAACGATTAAAGTGAATAAAAATGTAATTTAACTTGCCCGAGCACGTGGTGCTTGGCTGTTCAAGAAATGATGTTCTGACATGATGCATTGAAATATGCATAGCAGATTCGATTTTAATCTTTATTATTTTTATTAAATTTTAAGTTTCATTAATTATTAAAATTTACTACTTAATCGCACATGTGATAAAAAGTCCACAAAAGTTATGAACAACGAAACAATGCGTGTGAGTACATATTCAGTAAAGAATCCTAGACATACATAGTTTCGATGCCATATTCTTCAGCAATGTTTACACGAAAATAAAAAATATATATGAAAATTGCATGATTGAAAATGAAAAAATATATAAAATTGTGTTGTAAAAATTGTATTTAAAACGCAAAATTTTAATCTACACGAACATAATTGTTGAAACAATATGCAGTTTACTGAATGATCGTTGAATTTGTTAGTAAATATCGTTAATTTGTTTAGTTTCATAATATTTTTAAAGTCTTTGTCTGAATTAATATAATTCATTTACCAGTTAAAACTGGTTTGCGAAAATCACGTAGTCATCAAATTACGCGTCTATATTTAGAAAACAGTGGTGACATTTTTTCTTCTTTTTTTTCATCTCTAAATCTTAAGAGCTACAAAACTTTATCTCAAAAAAAAAAGGGAGAGAGAGAGAGAGAATTGAGTTTAGAGTGATTTGAAATGATCACGTGACTATTGTTTTATGCGATCATCATTTAAAAAAATGATTTTTTTTCCATTTCAAAATCCTTTATTTTTGTTTTGAATTCATCCTCTGTTTGGGTGATAGCTTTTTATAATCCAGCTCTCTATTGGTCAAACAAGAGAATCGGGTACAAGGAGGATATTCACCGCCCTCCGGGTTGGCGAGATTCAACCACCATACCGGAAGCATCTCATCCCCACGTACGGGGTGCCCCTATCAAAGGTAAGCTTCTGAGGGTATGGAGCCTTGAGCAGAATTTTGATTTCTATCTCACACACGTCATAAACCCTTTTTACGGGGTGGACTTCATTCATGCATTCAATTCATTCATTCATCCACAGATCGTAATTTAGATCTGGAACAGAGAACGATAACCTCTGACCCAATACCCCCAGTGGTATTACTCTCGTCATGGAGGACTTTATGACCGAGACAAATTGAACGTGCGCAACTACAACACACACGGCGAGTCTTCGGCTGCTGGGTTCGAAGTCCCATCCCAAGGAATGTGAATCCAACGCCTTACCAACCAGGCCATTCCGGTAATAAACTTTGATATATGAATTTAACATCAAATTTGTAGATTTCTATCACATTTTGAGGATAGTTTTTTAGAGGACATCTGTCTGCTTAGCCGTTCAAATATTAAAAACATAATTCCCAATACCAAAAAAAAAAAAAAAACCGAAGAAATGTATAAAATTCTGTGCATAGATTTAAATTCTAGTTTACAAGCCAGTAGAATTTAAGACAAATCCAACAAGAAGTTCAACAATGTGTCGGCCTATACTTTTAGAAGTATGCAAAGACGATGCCTGGAAAAGCTAACAGTTTAAATATATCAAAATGGGTATGGATTTACGATTCCAAATGCAATTCTATACCAAATTCTTGTTTCAATTAGCTTAACAAAACGCTTTTCAAACGTAATTTCGATTTTAGGATACCATTAACCGTATAAAAAGGATAAATCGCCAAAATCCTCGCCAACGGTCATTGAATAAATCTAATAAAAATGTTAAATTCACGCTAAAGGGTGATATTGTACGGCAATGCCATGAAAAATCTTATCTGGGATAACTTCTTCGTGTGACAGAAAGTTTTGTTGTAACCTCCTGTTTCTAATCTAGAGATTGTGATTGTTAAATGGTTAAATATGATTTCCTGGAAACTATGTAAACTATATTCAGACAAAATGTTTTTCTGCACGAAATCGAATACTTTCAAAAGGCCTTCAACGCAGTTATGTAGATTCGGAAATCGGGTTATTCTGTCCAAATGCTGTTAGAAAAAGACACGCATACTCTTGTAATAAAATTCGAGCTATGATTTTGTATCTGTCACGCGACAATACGATGAATATTCTAATGCTTTGTAGCGTTTATTCAAAAAGCGAAGTTCTTTGGATATAAATTCTTGTTTCTTTTCCTTTTTATAATTTATTAATCTCGAACGCCTAAATTTACGAATATTCGACGGTTAAATTTGTATGTTCATCAAAACAGGTGCGAGGGGCAAAGTTTGCATAAATTAACTTCCTGTCTTAAAGACACATAAAGGAAGTGACATTTATCTTTTATTATCGAAAATGAAAAAAATTGGAACAAAATAGAAAAAAAATGTGTGTGTTTTCAACTACTACCATTAGTTCACGCTCTCCCTATATATATTTATATATCCTGCTCAAATTTTCAATTGTTAATAAAATACTTTTGATTCACCCGCTCAAGTTCAAATACAGTTTTTCAAACTTGTAGTGGATGAAACTCGATGTTAATACAGTTTTTTCAAATATTAATTCAATCCTAAAATTTAATTAACTTTTAATACTTTACATAGAGTTTTATCAGTTTGTAATGAAGATTGAAACAAACAGGCAGTATCTCCATCAGTAAAATGCGAGGATTTCGGTATTTTTCATGTAAAGGTGAAGAATGCGTGTTCAATTCTGGCGAAAATCAATCATTTTTTGATAAACTATTTATAGCAATTGTAACTATTTAATAAAAAAAATATTAGAATTAAGTTTTTTTTGTTGATTTAAGTAGAAATTGAATTAAATTTTTTATATTACTTGTTATATGCGGATTATTTTAAAAAAAATACAATACTGCATCGCATGGTAAAAAAGGTGTGATTTGATGTTCTTGATTTTAGATCTTCAGATCGAAAAACATTACTTTTTTCTAGGCCAGTCTATTTCCAAGCATTAAAAAAAAATCAAAATGAAATAAGTTGGAAACATGTAATTTGGTTTGCTATTTTTACTCATAAATAGCATTATTTTCCAAATGTTGGACCATATCATCTAAAGGAAGTTAGTATGATTGTCTTTGTGCATCTAAACATGGTAATATTTCGAGCTACATATATGAAATTAAGTATATATCTAAAATTTGAAAAATATAAATATATATAAAAATTTCAAGCATATTATTTGTTTGAGCTTGTTTCATTCTGCCTATTCATGCATGTGTAAATGCTGTTATTTACATAACAGCAAACGCAATTAATAAATATAATCGTCCACCGCCATCTGTAACGATGTAAGAATTCTTGCCCTTTTGATTTATTATTGTCTTCACAACTGGATATTTATAAATATTTTGTTGATAGAAAGAAGTGCATCATATTATATATGAAAAATTTGATTAATTTTAATTATAATCACTATTTTAAGCGAACAAGCCAATTACCAAATGTAGGCACTTATAAATGCACTTTTAAACCCATGAAATTACAGCAAAATCTGGTAAACTTTTAAATTATGTAATTCGAATCTACAACGGCCAATACACATATTTACCGGCATAATTTAATTTCACGAGCCCAAATATCTAAGGAATTTCATTGAAATAGAATTATATAAAATGGAATAAAATTCTGAGTTCCACCAAAATCAGATTTCTATATAATATAAGTAAATAAATAATAAATAAAAATGTTTTAAAAGAATTTTTTTAAAAATCAAAATTTCATCACAATATGGACTTATTTTACACTCAGAATTTCTTTCTTGTATTTTTTGTGTCTAATAGTATTGGACTTATTTTGGAACTAGAGCTAGTATTTTATTCTTAGAAAATATATTAAGAATAAATGCAGTTTCAGAGGTACACCATTTGCTAAGAATTTTATTTGAACTTGAAGTTAAAGGGAGCAAATCATTTTCTAACTCTAGAGTAAGTTTTTTTTTTTAAATCCGAAACATTAAACTCTATGTTCAAAGTTTTCATTTATTTGCTAGATTTTTTTAGTTAAATTTTTTCCCCTTTTTTTCAAACCAATGGAAAAGAATTTGATGTGGACGGAAAAGATTTAAATCTCAAAAATAAATAAACAATGCAATCGAAAATATTTTTCTTTGAATATAATTAAACATTTCCGAAAGTAATTACAATGGGTTTTTTTCCTTATACTTTTTTTGCGATTCATAGAAATTCGATTTATGATTCAAAGAATTTACTCTCATTTTTTACGATTCAAAGAAAACAGAATACATATTCTATTTTTAACGCTATTTAATTTATACTTTTGAATATTCAAAAGAACAATAAATAAAATGTTAATTTTGAAAATGATTAAGAATATCGGACTATTTTTTTAGAAATATAATAACAGAGAGCAAAATTTAAAATTTTTATTTGAAATTGATATTCTACGTATCTAATATTAAAATAATTATTGCAAACGGTAATTAATTTCTCCACATATATTTCTCAGTTGAAGCAATTTTTTAGTATTTACTTAAAAACAAGGCTTTGCAAGAATATATTATCATGTGAGAACATGATGTTTTAGTTTGAGGTTTTAGAAACCTCAAAATAGATGGACAACAAATTTATCACTTTTGAGGCATAAAACTTTCACTTATAGGTTTACTAGAAAATAGTGCAGAAGGTTGTCGCATTTGTTGATTTATAGCCAAAAAATTTCTTTTAAAAATAGAAATTTAATTTGTAATTCAAAAGTTTTAAGTCAATGACTACTTTATTACATTTTTTATTGTTAAAATATTTTTATCATGCGAGAACACGATTTTGTAATGGTTTTATGGTTTTGATGGCACATAATGAAATGACAGAAAATTGACGATTTATCGCTTTTTTCAGCTAATTTCCAATTTTCGGTTTATTAGAAAATGGTAAAGACCCCCCCCCAAAAAAAAAGTTACAATTTGACAAGAATGTTCGCTATATGTCCGATTCTCGATACGTTGACGCATGCAGATGCTGATAGTCATATGATTGTTTCAATTATGTATAAATTGATTAATGACTTAAATTAATTAAGACAAAAAGTGTCTTAAAAATGATAATGTTCTCACGTGATAACATGACATTTGAAATAGCATATTTCAATTTTTTAAATATTATTTTGAATTTTGATTCAATCCTGACTGTATTTTATTTAAAAAATATTTAAATCATCCTAAGATTATTTTTTGCAATAAATGCTGAAATATGCTATTGCAAATGAAATAATTATCCATGGTTGTTTCAGTATTCAATAATATATTGTTTATGTCTAAAAAGTGAAAAAAAATTGAAAACAATAACTTTAATTTTCTATTCTGGGTTGACTAACAACAATGACCAATGAAGACCGTCATTTAACGCTGATGACTCGGAGACATCGAAAAATGAATGTCATTCTTCTTCAATAACATCTTAAGCCGTGATCCTACGACCCTTTGAATATTCAGACGAGCCAGGCGTTTCCCCCTTTTACCCATCTTGTGATTTCTTGGCGTGCTTTGACGTCTGTGGACGCGTCCGAAGTTTTCCCGCAAATTGTCGGTAAAGTGTCCAGCCATCAAAGGACCCGAAGAAACCGCAAGGGGGTGGTAAAAAGGGGGAAGGCGTGGCTCGTCTGAAGATTCGACGGGTAGTATGAACATGACTTTAGCTACTGGCATGACAGTTTCGAAACAAACTGTCTGAAACCGCTTTCACGCTGTAGATCTGTATGCTCACCAACCAATGGCGTGTGTCCCGTTAACAGCAAGACTCCGTCGCATCCTCAGAGATTGGGCAACAGAGTATGTGAACTAGAAGAGAAATGAATGGCATAATAGTCTTCCTCTGGCTAGTCTCGTTTTTCCTTTCATTCTGACAATAGGCGTATTTTCATCTGGAGGGAGCGTGTCTCTAGAAAGAATCCCGCGTTCGTGCACGTTAGAGTAAGATTTTCCGATGGGGGAATCATGGTCAATGCTGGCGTCTCCACTGATGGGTACACCGACCTCCATATCATTCGAAATGGACTTTCTGAGCGGTCGATATAGGGATGAGATCCTGAAACATATTGCAGCCTTTTACTTTGCAGCAAATGGAGATGACTTCATGATAAAGGACGAATTTTGCAGGTCACGTATTTGCTAACTTGGTAAATGATTTCCTTTTGGAAGTAGGAATCATAGGAATGGATTGGCAAGTGTGTTCTTCGGATATGAACCCAATCGGGTTTGGAACATTCTAGAAAGACGGGTTGCTGGATGCACACCACCCCCACAAATTCTCCAAGAACTGAAAAGAGCGCCTTTGATAGGGTGAAATAGAATACCCAGACTCGATGCTTTAAATGCGTTCAATAATGCGGGCCGCCCGGGAAAACCAGATATCCCTTACTAAACACTATTTTCTTTTAAGGAAAGAATTTTTTAATTTTCTTTTCTCATATGCACAAAATTGAGTGTGTGTGTGTGTGTGTGTGTGTGTGTGTGTGTTTCCTTTTGTGCCCACTCAAATGCTCAATAAAAAACATTTTTTATCTTCCAAACAAATGCCATTTTGATCTCATACAGTCTACTGCGTCTGTCCATAAATCGTTCAAACAATTCTTGAGGTGCAAGTCCAACTCACAACTGTATATAATCCTTTTGAATAATGTATATAAATCAATACCTTTTTGCATTATTGCGTTAACTTTTTTCTGAAAATACACTCCGTCCGATTGTCAATCTATTCTTGGATATGAGTCAAAACTTATCAGATTAGCATTTTAGATTTAAATGTATGTAGGATATCCCACAGAGCTATTTTATTTAACCAACATCTGCCTTCATCTTGTTTTATCAATACTCGCTGATAAATGTAATTCAAAGCAAGAGTTGTAAAAGGTTATATCATTTCCCAGAGGACGATAAATTTTAATTAGTATAACATTCTAGAACAACGCCATCTATCGAGCTTTCGAAAAACTGTCCCAATTAATATTGAGACAGAGGCCTACTAACATCGTAAAAGAAAGACGTCTGTCTCCATGCATTAGCGATTCACGATCGCAAAGCTATGTGGCTATGCGGTAATATGTTTTCAGTCATAATGTTTTCCTAATTTTAACGGCCTCCTAAAGGAAATAATCTAACTTTCTGATTATTTAATATCTCCACGTTTTAATTCTCTTAATATTTCCCTGTAAATACTCCCCTTTAACTCTAAATAAATTCTTTTATTTTTTTAAAGAAGTCTTTTCATCATTCGTTTGAATTATTTTAATCTTGGTTTAGAAACTAACCCGTAAAAACTTTTTAAAAACCCTAGACATCACGCCACTAAAACCCTGCTATCTGAAGAGTCTAATTTTTTTCGAAGATTTATTTAGACTCCCACAATTATATATATAGAATTTTATCTAAATAGCTCTCTTCGTTTTGCAATTTCTATGTTATATCAGGTAGACAAACAGATTGACAAATGGACTTCCTCTGAACGGATTTTCTTCAAAATTTGAAGGTAATCTACAAATATGAAGTGAAAACCTATACTAAATTTGAATCGTTTATCTCAAAGCGCATTTGAGTCACCTTTGTCACAGACAAGTGGATCTTCCTAAAATGCGATTTTCGAACAAAGGGATGTTTGAAACGTGGATTCGCTAAATCTCGATTTGAATCTAAGTTTTCTAGTTCAGATTTTTTTAAAAAAACTTAGTCACAAATACATCTAAATTTTAAAAAAAGTCAAAAATGATTGCAAAAGTCAGAAAATTCCTTTGAATTTTCACATTTAAATAACATTTGCCCAACATGGTTTCTTTTTTTAAACCGAACTACAGTATTTCCAACTTAAGTCAACCTCTACAGACTTCGATTACCTATTCCAATGCTCAAAGTTCGTAGAGTCTAGGAAAGTATTGAATACTTTTTACCCGATGATTTCTCTTTGAACAGCAAAGAAATATATTTTGTATCGGAATGGGCGTTTTACCTTTGGCGTTTACTTGGAGTTTCGACTTTTCTGAAGATTTAAAAAAATAAAATGGAACAATGAAATTCTCGTGTTCCATCACAACAACTATGGATTTCATTTTTAAAAACTTTTATTTTCCTTCTCTGTTTTATTACTGATATCAAATAGAGATATAAGGTAAATTTGATGAAAACACAGTGACAAAAACATCTTTAAAAGATTAAAATGAAATCTGCTATGTATATTTCAATATATCATGTCAGATCATCATTTCCTGAACGCCCAAGCATCATGTGCTCGTGCGAGTTAAATTATATTTTTATTCATTTTAATGGTTTCGTCGAATGAGTCACTTTAGTATTGCAAACGTTCCAAAAAACTTTGTCACCCATTTATTGTTTAAAAATATCGCCTTTCCTGTTTATTTCATTTCATCTAATCACGTGCTCAAAATGACATTTTTCTAGGTTTTATTTTCGGTAGTCATTAACTTTTTTTCTTAAATCAGAGCTTTTGTAAATGCAATGGCAACGCGTTATTAAAAGCTGATTTTTAAGATGCTCGTGTAGATAATATTTTTTATTTTATTTTTCGCCTACGGATTTTTGTTCACGCCAAAAGCCTTACCCATAAAAAACATCATGTTCTGATGTGATAAATATCTTGTCATTTTTATCATCATCAATGGTGATGATGATTGGTCTGCTTTACAACAGAACGAGAGGTGCAGTAGCTTCTGAGGGTTCGGACCCATGAGCACCAGAGGGAAGAAGTCGATCTCCAGCTCATATGAGCATGACATACACTTATCACATTCGCTTGCAGAGCCCATTTATATACGGGGGGTCGCATTCACGCATCTCACAAATAGAGGACAAAAGAACAACCATACCCTGTCTGGGACTCAAACTCGGGACGCCCTGATCACGAGGCAGATGAGCTACCTCTGTGTCAGGAACGCCGGCATCATTATCAATGAAAAAGAAATATATATTCTCTGGTTATGGGGAAAGCGATGAAGAGATTTAGAATTTAATTTACTAAACTTCCATCAATGAAATAATAAATTAATCTAAGAATAAAACGCTATTGAAAGAACAGGCATGTTTTAACTCTACAAGACGTATGCATGGGTTATCTATCAATTTCCTGATCTGTGAATTAATAGAGATAACCTATTTTAATAGCCATCAAATTCTTCTGCTTTCAATTCAATTGAAATTTTTCTATGGATATCAAAAGAACTGAATTCATCCTATAGGCATGCCACAGTATAGGGATGAGATTCTTTATAATTCTATTATGAAGTTATGAAAATAATAGATGAGTTTCAGAAACATTTATTTAATTATTTTTTAAGTTCCACATTTTCCGAGACAAAACAAACAAGATCACGGAAATATAAGGTACCCACTTAGAATATAACCTAATAATGAGTCTCTTCGAAATATCATGGAAAGTATACCTTGATGTTAATAAGGTAACGCCATCTGTTATACAAAAAATAAAGGTAGCAGAGCCTTGTGACTGCTACAATTATCAAGATGCAACATATTAACTTTTCAAGAACTTATACTATAACGATTTTTTGAAAATTTATTGTAACATTGAGCGGTGGGTTAGAGCAAATCTTGTAGAGCTTTAAAATATAATTTTCGTAATAGAGAGCATTCCATCCTTTATTTGTGACTCCACGTGGAATATTATTTTTACGTCTCTACTTTCTGTTTCTCCTTGAAAAATTACTTTTGAGTTTTTTGTTGCAGTTGAATAGCGAGTAAAATTAAGATCAAGATATCAATTTGACCGTTTTAATCAGACTTTAGCATAAGTCAAATTTTAAATTCCATGTAAAAAACAGTTATTTCTATGTTTTAGTTATATTAAAGTCCCGTTTTAAAGCATTACTAGTGTTATTTTGGAACCCGTTATTATAAAAAAAATGTGAATTGTTTGATAAAATTTCGAAAGTGTTTTATCTCTAAATTTCATTTTGTATTAACTATATTAAATATATTACATTAAATACAATAAACAGAGGATTGTGTATGAACACAGATGATTATTTTTAACTACCAACAAGTTGGAGGATTGTTCTGAATAATCACCAGATTAATCACCTTTATCGCAACATATGCATATAGAATAAATAAATAGAACTCAAACCGTTTGCACAAAAACTAGTGAGTTACATATAAAAGGCAATTAATTATTTCTCTCTTTTTTAAAGGGGGATCAAAACATTTAAAATTAAATATTTAGTTTTTATCTCTCTAATGTTTGTAGTAACTAAACATTTTTACTAAACGTTTTGCCATTATAAAAAGCCAAATCAGCTAAATTTCAAAAGTCCGTATTTTCAAAACAATTTTTTTAACAATTTATTCATGCCAAGCTAAGGAAATAAACATGTTTTTCCCATTCTGATTTAAAATAATGGATACTGCATGACTTGAAAAATAGATGAACAAAAAAACTTTTTAAAAAAATAGTTACCGGACACGCAAAATACCGTAACTTTCCTTAATGATCCATCACCATTTTGTTACTTTTTACATGTTTGTGCAATCCGAAGTATGGTCACGCATTATTTATAAAATTGCATTTTTCTACTCACTCACTTATAAACGCAATTTTCAAATTAGCATTTCAAGGTTCATAAATATTTTTATCATGTCAGAACATGATGTTGTTTTTGGGCTGAAATTTTTGGCGTCAACAAAACTCCGTAATCAAAAAATAAAAAAATCCGTAGCGAAAAATAAAAATTTTACTATCCGCTCTAACATCTCGAAAAATTAGATTATAATAACCCGCTGTCATTGTATTTAAAAAAAACTCTGATTTTAAAAAAAATGTTAATGACTACCGCAAATAAAACCTAGAAAAATGTCATTTGGAACACGTGATCATATGAAACGAAATAAATAGGAAATGTGATATTTTTTTAAACAATAGATGAGACAAAGTTTTTTTGGATGGTTTGCGATACTAAAGTGACTCATTCAACGAAACAATTAAAATGAATAAAAATGTCATTTAACTTGCACGAGCGCGTGGTGCTTGGCCGTTCAAGAAATGATGCTCTGACATGATACATTGAAAAAGCAGAATTCAACACAGCAGATTTCATTTAAATATTTATTTACTTTTAAAGTAAACTATTTTATAATGCTGCATTGAAAAATAATTAAATAATTTGAATACCTTCATTCCATTTGCGTCAATAGATTTTGGAAAGATTCTTGACAGAAGATAATGCAGCGTAAAATTTATTCAAAAGAATAATAAACTATACTGGAAATACACTATACTATTGATAAATTTATTACTTTTTTGATATTTAAACTGTCAAATAGTTGAGAAAAATAAAAATAAACCGAACAATATGTTTTTATTAACCGCTAATTTCAGGAAATTTGTTCAAGGTATCCACTTAGGTTGAAAACAAGTATTCGGATGAAAATTCGCAATTTTACGTTTTTACAGTTTCAAAAAATAGGTACGTTTCTCTAGCCAGTGATTACTTTATTTTGTCTTTATATCAATTAGAAACCAAGTTATAACATACTAGTATTATATAATAATAGCAAATGCTTAATCATAAGCATTTAATAATCTTTTGTATTCCGAATTATTTTACCATAAATTTTTCACATTTATTTTTGAACCGTTAGTATAATTTTGGTACAGAATAAACCCAGGAAAGAAAAAAATAAAATTAATTACTTTAATGATAAAATATTAATATTATTTTTAGTTTGCATTCATTACTTTCTGTTGGAAATACATCCTTCATGTTCTTTTACGCCAGGTTTCAGCTATAAAACGACGAATAAGTAGCGCATGCGCAGAAGGATTGAAAAATGATGATCTGTTGATAGCAGCTAATTGTTCGACGTGACGATTTCATGCCGCTGTAATGAATTTTTTCTCCTAAGTATGCGTTTATAGAATTTGGAGGATTTTTTCGGCGGTGAAAAAATTGATGACTTCTCATATTAATACTTTGATGCGAGATTAATGATCTTTTCACATTTTAATTGTCATTATTTAATGATTTAATTGTCATTTCTTTTTTTATAGTTTTCCAAATTTACGTAAATTGACATGTTGTTTAAACTTTACTCTGTTAATTTGTGTAAATATTCATTATTTTTTTACTATACACAGTAAAAAATAAACATTAAGAGACGCCAGAACAGCAATTTATAGCCAAGCATGGAATGCCTGAATCTATCTTATGAAATTATGGCAAACATAAAGTCTCTTTCTACGCATGCGCTGTCTACTAGCCGTCTTATAATTGTCCAAGTGTAAACGCAGCATTAAGACAAGCGGCTATATCCTTCCGTTCCGCTGAATTGAACATGATTGGTGCTCTGAAACGTGATGAATATGATTGGCTGTTCTAATTATGTGACTCATTTGCGCAATGTCCAGAAATTTTCAAAATATTTTAATCGTTTTTAGCTTGCAATTCTTGAATGTATATTAAACAATAATTCATTAAAACTTTTTACATTTGTAAATGTTTTGTAAAGTAATGTTTAATATGGATAAAATTGAAATGGTTTATTAACGGTTGAAATATATTAGTTTTCAAATGTATATTATAGTTACATTTTCAAATAATTGAAAATATTACATTTATGCAATAATAAAATATGAATATGGACACACAATAATAACACATTTTTAATTAATCATATACATTCATATTTCCTTTATGCTTGAAAAAAAATCCGAAGCCCAATAAAAATATTTAAAAAAAAGATTATTGAAAATGGCTTTGCAAAGGGTAAACGTCAGTGAATCAAATGATCAAAAGAACCAATCATGTTTAAGATGATCAGCATGGAATAGAAAGATATAGAGCCGCCTGCCTTTTTTTTTACTTTTTTAAAAAATAGTCACATTTTGAAGATATAATCCGGATTTGAACACCTAAGTACCGTCGGTAAATAAAGGAATAAATACAAATTTTCTGATAAGAGAGTTTTCATAGAATTCTGCTGTACGAGTATTGTCATATGGCAAAAAAATAATCGAGATATCTAAATGAAATTTGTAATTAGTTCTCTTTGTTCTATACGAAATGTAATGAAATAAGTATTTAACGTTTAATGTGTTAGAAATTGATTTCTGACTTTAATGAATACATCGTAGGAAAAAATTTCCAAAATTTTATAGGTGATTCTTTATATTACAAACAAAAATTTTAGTTTTGAATATAATTCTTATATAATATTGTTATACTCTAAAATATGTTACAAATGTGATGTTACAAATAAAAATGAAAAACTGATACATCTTTTTTTTCTCTATATCTGAAATTGGCATCAAAATGTGTTTTTTCTTCAAAAACTAAGCATATATTTGAATAATTTCTTATAATAATGACTAATAATTTTTATTCATTATTTTATCCTTGTTTAGTAAAAAACCCTCATAAAAATTTATATATATATATATATATATTCCATTTCAAGAGGCACGAAAACATCTAGTGCTGACACAAAAACAGATATAAGTTAAAAGGCATAGAAAGAACGGAACAGTTTTAACTGGTCTTACATACCAATATATTCTTATAAATCTGACACGAGTTGAATTTTGTCTGAAATTCTAACACATGTTGACCTTTGAGAAGAGAAACGCAGGAATCCTTTAGAAGAATCTATCCTTTCACTGGCCAAGTGTTCCGATGGTGGAGTATTTTTACAAAGTCTTTCTTGAAGTAATTAAATAGAAAAAATGGAATGAGATCACGAAATAAGAGTATATTTTAGAATGAAGTTACTATTGATTAAATTCTGGAAATTAATTATAGTTTAAAATATCATTACACGCACGCACACACACACACTCACACAACTTCGAACCTATTCAGATATCTTAAACGCAAATGTGTCTGAAAGCCTCAAGACAACAAAACGGGTACTTAAAATGCGAAATTTAGAAAAAAATTCATTCCAAACTCACAGTATCTAAAATGTATTTCTGAACGCTGCATTTAAATTGCTTCTATTTGGAAGAGCTAATCTTATCCAAACACTCATTTGAATTTTTTGCATCAGTGCTTCAATTATTTAAAGAAAGCTATTTTACAAACGCAGATATAACGTTGTATTATTCCTTCATTTCGATAAAATTCTATATGCAAAATGTTTGCGGATATGGGGATGAATATTGGGATCATGAGAAAACAGGAAAATATTTCCTTAAATATATATATACAGGAATTCTAAACTGTTATTTTGTACGGAGAAAACTGAAGGAAAATGGGTGAGGTCACAGCATTGGTTTTTGATGAAGAAGAGTAAATGCAATTTTCTGCACTTTGAAATTCCTGCATTTAGCGTTTCCGTTTTTACTCTCCTGGGTTTGTCAAGAAAAAGTGTTGTAGTCATCAAGAAGTTCGAACTCGGAATCTCGACAAAACCTACCATCTCCACATCTTGTAATTCAAGAAACACTTTGCTGAAAGATGCCTCTCAGTTTGTGACAAAGATCATTACAATACACCTTGATCTGGATGGATGAAATTTAGCATATGACCTTTATACAAAATATGTATATTTCTGATAAATTTTGTGCAGAATTTATTTAGAGGCCAGCTGTCAGTTTGGATGTTGGAATATTAGATAACATGATAATTTCTAAACGAAGAGAATTAGATAAATACAATTTAGTACACACTTTTACATTTCTACAAGCCTTCTTCTATACACACTTTTACATCTATACAATGCTGATTTTCAGAATTGTTAGTTGTATTATCGAAAAGATCGATTTACAATCATCTGTATCTGGTGCCAATACAACAGTCTCAGAGCATTGAAAAAATTTTGTGACCATTTGTCTACTTGATGATGAACTTTGGTACTATGGCAACAAAATAGATAATGATGGAAACCTCGAGAATTTTAACGAACCATTCAATTAAGAACTGAGATATGCCTGATTAACCCAGAAGGTTCTCGTCCCGCCTCCCAGAAATTATAAGAGACCTACAGTCTCAAGCTGCAAGGAACCATAATCATGGTCTGAGTCGTAAACAATCATTAAGTCGCCGACAGGATACAGTGGCAGATAATTCTATTGTTATGTGGAACTTGAAGGAGTGCTAAACTACTGTGTGTCGAGTCCTGTTAATTTTTGGGGAAACAGCATTCTGTCGTTAGGTGTAGCTAGTGGTGTAGTAGTGAGTCGACTGTTGGATACTTCTAAAGCGAGAAAACAGTGGAGAATTTCAGCCATTTGGAGAGATCGTGGAATGATGCTCTAAGGATCCTCTCTCCTGCTGAATCCTGTCTGGCCGCTTTGTGTGTTGTAATCGATTTCTGCTTGTGGGGTCCTGCTATTGTAGTGTTGCAGTGTGATGCTGTTGCTGCGTATTCGTCTCGGCTTTATACAGTTGTAGTCTTTGTATTCGTGTTCTTCGCGTAAATAAAAGTCATCGTAGTTTTCTATATTAAAAGCCTGTTTATTTCTATATCGATCATCAAATCACAAAAAGAACCCCTTCAACTGAAGAAGTGATTCTATAACAATATTGTAAGCGTCTATCATATTTTGCTTTAAATCCAACAAATGGTTGACCATCTGTCTGTCTGTACTTTCAACAACATATAAAAATGATAACTCAAAAATGCAGTGACTTAAATGTATGGAATTTGGTATTATTTTTGTAAATACCATTCAGTTCTGTGGTAAAGTTTTGTTTTAAAAGGTTGAAAAAAATACATCTAAAATACAAATTTCATTTTCTGGCATTATTAATTGCATAGCAGGAACTAATCGCCAACTACTTCGCCAAATATAACAGGTTAGATTCAGTAAAAATGAAAAAATCACGCCAAAAGTCAATATTTTATTTTGATTGCTTATTTATTAAGTTTATCAGAGAGTATACGGGAACGTTTTAGGGGATTAAAAATACTTTTTTTTTATTTCTCCAGAATTAATATGTTCCAAATACAGCAAAATATTCAAGTTTATCTTTATGAACATTATGTTTCCTGTATTTTTGATCAAAATAAATAATTGGAGCGTTAAAAAAATCGAATAACAAAACAAAAATGATTTTCAACCACGCAGAAATGTTTCGAGCATTACGTGTAGAGGAGGGATAAAAATAGCTTGAATAATCTTTATGATTTTGGAAAATAAACAGAAGGCACATAAAAGAATCGACAAAAACATCCGTTTTGAATTACAATTTCGGTGGGAGGCCATAATTACGGCTTTTATCTGAAATAAATGTTTTCTAAATTCTTAAATACTTATTTATAGTAGAATGTTAAATATTTAAAGCAGGAAAAGAACGACTAATTCCGACTTAATTCCATATTCATGTTCGGTTAATCCCATATTCATGTTCGGTGAGATAACCAATTTGAAAGAATATTTTAACTACTTCTTATCTTAAAGAAGGAAACAGGAATAATAATAATAATAATATGAACCCTCAATTTACATTCGGTGTTCATTAGAGATTAGAAGAACAACATATGAGATGAGCTTTTTTTTAATAAAGTTCATTTGAAATTTAAATGAGAGAAAAAAAAATTAAAAAAACGTTGTAGTTTTATGAAGCTATTTGCGATTCTCTATTTTTCTGCACCATTTCTTTCTTGGTTTATTTATTATAACCACACAAAGAGTGAGTGCTCTTTTTGTAAATCTTTGTTATCTTCTATGTAGCTAAGATATGACTTTGAGGTTTTGAAAATGTCTATTCTGCCATCATTTGCCCCTTTGTTTTGAGCAGTGATAAATACATACTCTATTGACTGTCATTATTTTATTGAATGTATTAGGTCTATGCAATGATGTATACGTACTCCATTGTCTGACAATCTTCTATTGACTGTCATCATTCTATTTACTGATATTTTGACTCAACAATCGCGTCACATACTCATGTTTCACATTCCATAAAAGTAAAACATGACGTAAGGAATATAATTAACAAATTATATAATATGAAAAACGAGGGAAGAAATATAATTAAGAAATTAAAACACTGCACCAAAACAGAAGAGGAAGATTTTGAACTAAAACATACTCAAGTTCACAAAGGATATTAGGACATTAAAAGAACAGATAAAACAGCCAAATCAGCCTTTATCTCTGTCGAAATCGATACATTCAATACAACAATCCTATTGTAGAAATTAGAAATGAAAGCAAAAAAAAAAAAAAATGGCAATACAGCTGGAATAAGATTCAAAAATATTTTTAAAAAACAAAGCATGTTTTTTTTATTGAATTCAATCAATAAAAATCGACTTTTTTCTCAATCAAATCTTTAGAAAACAGAAATTTTGCTGACGTCCTGCCAAAGAGGAAGCACGTCTTCTTCGCGATCTGGGAGTCTTGGATTCGAGTCCCTGTTGTTCTTTATTTGTTCTATCTATGAGATGTATGAATGAGTCTTCCCCCTGTAATAAGGGCCTATGCAAGCGAATCTGATGAGCGAGTGGCTGACGTACTATTGGCACTAGATGGTGCTACTTAAAATAATAGACGTACGCTCGTCTTAAAATCGTTGACTACGTACGCTAGTTTGTCCATGGCAAGTGCCATTAAAGACAACTACAAAGAAATTTTACCATTCTCTCATCGAGACTCTTTCATTAAGATAAGGTCCATGTGGAAAGACAATGATAACGTTTGACTATTTCTCTAAAGAATGCAAATTACAGCAAAGTTAAAGAAATAAATGTCCAAGTAACAAGGAAACAAACTAATAAAAGATTATCTAAAATATGCAATTGTCATGACATTGATTAAAAAAATAATTTTGCAATTATCGCATCAAAATTGGAATGATAGATTTTCACCTACACAATTAAAAAAAACGACTATTTGCATTCAATGAAAAGTGAAATTTTCACTTTATAAATAATACAATGGAACTGAGAATTCGCCGATGAATGGCTGGCTTAAAGTAAATATTTCTAAAGATATCGTTCTACTAAAAATTCTGGAATGCCGAAGAACTTTTGTGAACTGGCATTTTGTGGGATTGCTTCATGGTTGTCAGCATAGATTGACAGCTGTA
>JAOUZG010017314.1:1373856-1426852 GCA_026289955.1 Argiope argentata
TACCACATGTTAATTTAAAATTTGAAATAGGAGAATTTTTTTTCTTTTCACATACATTTATGCTTGCAGGGTGTCCAAAAATCCTAGAACAAAAATCTAGAGTCCTAGAAGAAATTTTTGAAAAAAAAAGTAATTACGCCAATTTCCTTTCTTTTATGCTAACTATTACTAATATGGCTCATACAATTTAATTCCATATATGTATAGAGAGCTCTGCACGCTAAATCTACCGATAGATGGCGCTATGTAGAGCATACTGAGGATTTTATAAAAAAATTTTAATAGTTATATCTTTTGATTTTTTTAAATTATATTACTTAGAAATCTTTCATGTGGATATAAAGCCGCCTATTGCAATCGCCATATGTGTTTGCTACTTAATGTGCTGTTTTCGAAGTTGCCTATTTCTATAATTACGCGTTCTTACGATCTTAAGCTTCGAAAATGTGTGACATTTGCTTATGATGATAGTTCAGTTTGAAAAAAGGACAGCTTAACTTACAGCTTAATTTGCTTTTTCTACTTAGCTCACCAACTATATACTCACTACTGGACAACCTTATCAGCCAGATAGCATCTACTGGACACAAATGTCTCTTTTGTCTACTGGCTATGTTACTCAGCTACAAACCCTAACGTTGCGAATTCGTTACTATTAACCTCAACCACCATTCACGCACAATGGTGACCCACAACTTTTAATAAGCAACCTTCGTACAGCTGTTGTGGCGCCCTCTACCAGCAGCAAAAATCGTCAGGCGCATTAGAAACAACAGCCAATAATACCAACAACTCACACACGCTCGCCATACGCTTGGTGCAAATTGTATCCTTCATATCACCACTGACTCACTGGTTAGAGAGTATATGTTGGAAGTCTCATAAACCAGATAACATCTATTGAACACAAGTATCATTTTTATCTAGTGGCTATGTTACTCGGCTACAAACTCTAACATTGCTAGTTCGATTCTAAACATTCATCCACAACTCTAATAATTAACATGCGAAGCACATATGTGGCACCCTCTACATATTTCGACTCTATTTACACCTAGCATGCGCAAACAGCATTTTTTTTTGTGTGTATGTGTGAGAATTGTTGGATTCTAGTATGTTGCTGCTATTTCTGATTAACACTGGAATAGAAAACAAATGCTCCACTGTAACTGTCTTCATATAGTTCTACCATTGTATTCATTATATGGTGCGAACAGTTGGAATGAAATTGGATTCTGATATTTCAACGTTTCGCTGTTTGATAATGTCTCACATTATTCTAATCTTCAGGAATTTTCATGAGATTAGAAATAAATTATCGGTTTATTGTTATGATAACAAATTGAAAGATTTATGAACACGGATTTTGGTTTAGTTAGTAACTGAAATTGAAGTTATTTGCTGAATGTGGATTTTAAATGTTAATTTCTAATTTTCTGACTATATTTGTTTTATTCGTTTTAAGTTATGTGTCTGTCATTTGCCCTATAATTTATTTTTACTTTTCTACAGTTTTACATCTTTCCATCCAATTTAGCTTCGCTATAAATATTCCATGACAAAACAGATTTCACAAAGTAGTATATGCTTAGCAAAACTGTCAAAACAATATCGTTACGTGTTGTTATTGTATAAATAAATAAACTCGCACGTATATTTTTTCATTTATTCGGTGTAGGAAAAAAAATCGAAACAGCAAAACCTTCGCATTCGTTGAGTCATTCGTAAGTCTCACCAGCGCAGATATATTTTACCCTTTGTTGTTATTTCATGCGATATTCTCTAGTTTATCTGGTCTCCAAGAAGATGAAAATATTTATTCGTGTCTGCCATTCAATGCAAATACAGAATGCAATTTCTTTTCCGTAGGTTTTGATATGCGCTGAGACGAAAACCTGGCAAAAGAATTTTAAAAAGAATCACAAAACATTTTCTATAATCAAACGATTTTTTTTTAAATTTATGTATATCATGAAAACGATTTCAGAATTCTATAAGAGGCCAAAAGATAAAACTTTTATAAATATTTATCTAAGTTTCATAAGCCAAAAAAAATTATTTTTTTAGTCTGATGTTTTACCATTTTTTTTCTTTTTGTAGAATGAAATGTTACATAAAATGATCGTAAAAAGCAATAGACGAAAATCCTCTGAGCTTTTAGAGGAATTTAAGTTAAAGAGGATCTGAAATCTTTTCGACGATTAATAAATATTAAGCATTGCTTCTTTCATTTTTTAAAACCTTTTTTGTTTTTCTTTTTCATACTGGATCGATTCTGTGCAGTTTCTATAAGCAGTCTGGCATCACCATCTTTACCAGTGACGTCATATGAAATGATAAATGACGTAACAACTCGTATAACCAATTAGATGACTATTTGTTTAGGCAGGTGTTCGGAAGGCGACTCGAAGGTTAAAAATTTCTCTTAATTTCTAAAACTACGAAAGATAAGCTGTTTAATATCAAAAAATTTTAGATCCCTTATTTTTATTTTTTCCCATTCTTAACCAAATCCAAATATCATATTAATTTAATTCATTTTTATTGTTTTACTCTACTTTTAAAGAATTCCAATTTCATTTTTCTTACAGAAAATTTAGGAATAATTAAATTAGTATAAATAATTTCATCTACAAGTGGAAAAGTTTTGAAAGTGGACGAATATGTCTTAGGATAGATTTTAACAAGGTATGTACTCGACAGCAACAAAAAGGGTTCAAGTTAGATAGCTGAAATTTAGTTTGTAAATTTCCGGCCAAATTTCTTAATTTCTATCGAATTTTGAACGTATTCCATTCTTAAAAAGTGTGTATTTCTGGTTGTTCGAGAAAAATGAGCTATATAAGTATGAAGAGAAAAGAACTAGAAAGATAAAAATTGGTATATAGATTAAGTATCAAGAATGTTTGTCAAATTTTGAACAAAATTCGTCAGATGGAGATCAGTTGTCGGTTTGTATATGAGTATTCACTTATTGTAAATACAATTATCAATAAGCGGAATGACTTAACTCAATGAAATTCTTTATCTTGCAGTTGCAGAACCTTGTGACTGCAACTGTAATTCCATGTCAAATTTTTGTGTCAATTGACTAACAAAAAATATATTCTCGCGAAGGGTTCGATAAATAAAGCTAAATTTATGCCAAAAGTCTGCATTTCGAATGTATAGTCTATCCACAATGCCATACAATCGCAGCTTTAATCTACTATAATTTTTAGAGGTGGTGGAGAATAATACTTTAATTAGAGATGTGCAAGAAAATTTTGGAGAGACTATGTTCGCTTGTTATTATTTGAGAGCTTTCGGATATTGAAATATATCGATGCTTTTCCTTATAATTTCAAATCTCTAGTTTTTAAAGTAAAGGCCCTTTTTATTTTCTCACGTACATAATGTAAGGAAATTATAGAAATCATCGAAAATATTGGACTCTGAATTTTGATGAATCTTCATGTTTTAGGATTTTCGTTGAGTACAAGTACTATTTACTGACTTATTACATACTCTTAGTACTGCATCATTGAAGTATATATGCATCTCACTAGCATATATTTTGGTTTGATGTAATAACTTTTGGCTTCGCATTCCTTGGGCTGCGAGTTCCAACTCGCCAGCCGAAAACTCCCTGTGGGTGTGGTGGCTGGCGTATGGCCGATTATTTTAAGCGATCCTGTTTATTTTCATAATGTTGGATGAATTTAAAATCAAGCATTGTTAATGAATCGATTTTTCGGATTCATTTTGAATTACTTTCGAATTAAAAAAATACAGAATAAGGGAAATTGGAAATTTCAAATCTATATGGCGTTACCCCAGCTGGTGTAGAAAATTCACACATTTTGAGTTGACACAATTGGCTTTGAATCCTCAATTGGAATTGAAAATTCAATGCTAGCATAATTTTTTTATTAATTATTTATAGTAATTGTAATTATTAGGCCGGGATAGCCTGTTGGTAGGGCGTTGGATTCACATCCCTTGGACTGCGAGTTCGAATCCGCCAGCCGAAGACGCTCCGTGTGTTGTGGACGTTAAATCTGTCATGATCACAAAATTATCCATGTGGAGAGAAATGCCACTGGGATACTGAGTGATAGTTCTCTTTTCCAGATCTAAATTACGATCTGCGGATGACTGAATGAAATGCAGGAATGAAGTTCCCCCCGTAAAAAGGGTTTGTGACATTTGTGAGATAGAAATCAGACTTCTGACTTCGGATTCTCAGGGAACCATACCCTCAGAAGCTACTGTATCCTTCCTTCCGTTGTAATGCGGAATAACAACAACAACTTTTTTTAAAGAAAATTGGCTACTTTTACTTTCTCGTTTGCCTAACATAGACAAAGTGTAATAACCGTCAAACAATTCGAACTCATAATCTTGACAAATCTCCATCTTTTGAGCCTCTCTGAGTTCAAAAAAACGCGTTTTTAGAAAATGTACGTTTATCTGTGACAAAGATAACCCAAAAACACTTTGAACTAGAAGATGAAATGTGGAGTATATTTTTTACGTCATATTTTCAAATTTCAAAATAAAATCTGTTCAGATGAAGTTCGTCAGACCGGCTGTTCGAATATTTGATAACGAGATAATTACAAAGAGAAAATAACTTGCGGGGTAAGAATGGGTACACGTATTTAACATTTATAGTACAGACACTTATCAAATTTTGAAACCCAAATCATCAATGGGTTGAATATCTGTTGGGCATCCCTTAGAAACACGTTTTTATTGATCGCTTGTTCCGCTTTACGACAAAATAAAGGGTGCAGTAGCTTCTATGGCATGGATCCTGAGCACCCGAGGACAGAAATCTGACTTCACACACGTCACAAACCCTTTTTACGATACAGACTTCATTCATACATTTCATTTATTCATCCACATATAGTAATTTAGATCTGAAACCGAGAACAATTACTTCCGACCTAGTGCCCCCATTGGTATTACTCTATACATGGAGAACTTTGTGGCCATGATCCATTTAACGTGTGCCAGCCACCACACACATGGACAGTCTTCGACTGGAGGTTTCGAACTCGCAACTGAAGGGATGCGAAACCAACTCCCTACTAACCAGGTTGGATATAAACTCTATAATTCACGAAAAATGCAAACACGCAATGATAATTCAAAAACGCAATGAACTGAAAATGTGAAATTTTGTGTGAGGTTTTATGACTACAATCTCAATTTAGTGTTAAATTTCTATTCTAAACGTTTGAGAAAAATATTTATAAAACACAAATTCGATTTTCGTATATAATTAAACGCATGTTTGGAATTAATCGCCAAATAATTCGCCAAGTATGACACGGGGGATTTAGGAAAAATGCCAGATTCGTGAAAAAGTTAATGTTTCGTAAATAGTCTACACTAATGCTCTGCCATGACAAGTTCATTAATGAGAAGGTATGCGACAAAAGTTTTCATTACTCCACTCCCTCTGGTTTCTAAGCAATGACAGTGCATTTCTTCTGCAAATATTGTAAAATCCAGCGATTTTTAATTCGGTATTTTATTTTGTGAGTATGTTGAGTTTTACATTACCACATTTTTTTCACTTTCTCACAAACGAAATATGTCTCTTGTGATTCCTAAAATACAAAAGAAAGTACCGCAATAGTAAAAAAAATCGGACTCGGATATTTCATGAATGTCTTCGTTTCAGATTTCTGCAAGTACGAAAAATACATTTTTTTAAACATGTCTGTCCATTAGCGAACACGATAATTCAAAAAGGCTTTGATCTAGATAAATGAAATTTGGTATATAGTCTCTGCTTCAAAGCTGTAAATTGACAACAAGTTTTGATCGAAATCCATTCAGTGGAAGTCTGTCCGACGAATGTAAGTTAACACGACAGCTACAAAACGAAGAGATCTGGTTGGATAAAATTTAATACACAGTTCTAACATCCAAAGAGTAGTTATTTGTTGAATGTGGAATCAAATCCATCAGGAGATTGACCATCTGTCATATCTGATTGATCATCAGCATACAAAGTGATAACTCGAAACTGCAATAACTTAATATATATGGAATTTTGCATGCGTTTTCGTGACTAAATTATAGTTATGAGTACAGATTTGATTTCATATCGGTCATAAAAAAAGAGGTTCAAAACACTGAATCGATTTCCTTGTAGTGAATTAACTACATTCCAGCAAATATCCCCCAAAAGTTTTCTTCTAATTTTTTCACTTATTTTTATACGTTGTGTATAATGAAAGTATAGTAATCGACAAAACTTCGAACTAGACATTTTGACTAACTCCGATTAGATCACCCTGAGTTCGAAAACACATTTTTGGAAAATGTCTGTCTGTCTATCAGTCTATGGCAAAGATAACACAAAAACAGTTTGAGTTAGATGATGGAAATTCGGTATACGGTTTTTACAAAAAAATTGCATATTAATATCAAATTGTGATTAAAATTAGTTCAGAGGAAGTCGATCTGTCCGACTATTTGAATATGAGTTAGCAAGATAATTACAAAATAAAAATTGACAGATAAATAAAATTAGTCAAATTTAGACACAAGTCAAATTTTTAGCCACATCTAACAACGGGCTGATTGTCCGTCGGTCTGTATGTTCAGAAACCTGAAAACGCGATAATTCCAAAACGCAATTACTTGTATATATAAAATTTTGTATGGGATTTTGCGACTATAAAAGTGCACTTTTGAATCAAATTTTTGCTTCAATTATTTAAAAAACACTAACTTAAATAGAAATTCAATTTTTGGATATTATTAATATATGCCAAGGATTAATCGCCAAAAAGCCCGCCAAGATAGACACGATCGATTCAGTAGAAATGCAGAATTTGGGTTTTAAAAAAGTTAATATTTAATGCCTATTGTGCGTCTGTGCCATGTAAAGCGTTCTTTGATATGGCTTGATTAGATTATGCGGGAAAGTTTTGGGGATACTGCACTAACTGGTCAGTAAATATTCTTTACCAGTGGGATGCTGTTAATATCGCACATGATCTTTTATTAGGAAATACGAAAAAATTTCCTGGAAGAATTTTGATTTCATTATTATGTTCCGTTATTGAAAAAAAAAATTACATGCTGTCTTTAAAGGTGAAGTCATTGTTAGTACTAACTTATAAATTAATTTTGGCTGTCTCTTATATTTATCCCAACTAATATTATCAATGGCAATTCTGTATTCTACGAGAACTCTCCATTAAGTTTGGCATGGAGTGTTTTACTTTCTGTCATCATTACATCTTTCCAAACTGTCAGTTTTCGAGCTGGAAAGTTCATGACGAGAATTCGAAAGAAATTCCAGAGTTTTCCAAACACCTGTTAGCCTCTGGCATCTGACAGACTTCGAAGCTCACATTAACGCAGACGACTTTCTTCCTGTCATCGTAAAAAAATGTTGGAAATCGTTCACTCGAAATTTATAAATGGAATGGACGATAAAAAAATAACATGTTTTTGTGTTTGCTTGTTTTCTTGTAATAAACTTTTGATGACTTTTATTTATTTGTTTATTAGACAATCTCATTACGGAAAGGAAAACAAAATACAATCAAACCATTGCAAAACTGAAAGAAAAAACACAAATAACTAATTACCCGAAATGCGTACAAATAAATAAGTTTTTATACTTTATAAAAAAATATAAGCATAAAATAAACAACACATAGTCAATTATGCAGGAAAAATTGAAAAAAAAATGTTACTTTATAAAACATTACAAAGCTGTAGCAAATATCAAAATCTTATAATATTTATTAAAACGCTTATAAAAAATGGTCATTTTAATTCAGTTTAATTTTTAAAAAAATTGAAGTTGCCTTTATTCTTTCAAAATTCTGGTAGATTCAGTAAAACAAATCCAGCAGAATATTTCACGAATTTTTAATAAAGCTATTAATAAAATTTTATTTGAATTTTAAAATATTAATAGCAGTAAATAATTATAAAAATATCTCTCCGTTATATAAAAACATTTTATGCAAATATTGCGTTTTATTCGGTTTGTTCTTGGTATATGGCGAGTCACCTGACTCATGACATTTCAGGTTTGTTTTGCCAGTATTGTTTAAAAAATTTAATGAAAGTAATTATTACGTTCTATTAAGTTTTTTATTGCATTAATTGGTAAAATGTAATAAGAAAGGATACGTAAATGTTTCATTAACTTCAAATTAACAGCAAATCATATTATATTGTTATGAATTTGGTGTAAATTCTAAGTAAATATTAATGAATTCTTGTGTAAATATTTGTAATTAGTTTAATTGTATAAAATTAATTGTAATGAAATAGTGCGTCAGTGAAAAAAGACCATTAAGACTAAGGGAATTTACAACAGAAGATCCCCATATTTGACTAATTTAGCGATGCAGGTGTGATGGCTACATAATAAGGTCACTAACGGTTTTTACAATATGCTAAAATGTGTAGCAGAAGTAAGAAATAAAGATTTATTCTTATAGAATATTAGAAAAATTTCCCGAATTGCCTGGAATTGCCTACCTATTTTAGTGGAACGCTATTTAAAAGACGTGGCTTAAGGAAGGGAATCAGATCAGTTCGGATAGCGAGCTAAATTGGTTAGCTTAACTTGACAGAGCGTCTTTTCTCCCGTTTGTGTATGTTCTGTAACTCTGCTGTTAACCGAGATGAGAGGATTAAATAAAGTTAATTCGCTCTGAATTTTTAGCTTGTGGTGCGGATATATAATACGCGTTTTTATAGACAATAAAGTCTGTATCTTCGCGTCATTCTTACGTGAGAATTATTCGTAACAATATGTCCATTCTACTTTTAGTTACATCGTTTACAGCAATGCTAATGCAGATCTTTCCGGTTCATTTACCTTTCTTGGGTAAAGAAAATTGTTTGTCTCGATTAAAAATCTTTGAATATCCAAGTAATACACTGTTAAACCTTCTTTATATTTTAAATTGAAATGCGTCGTCCAGCAATAGTTCAAGGTGTATAATATAAATGTTAAACACTGCATTTTGAATGTTGACCGGTCACAAAAAAGGTACAATTTTTTGTATACCACATATCACTGTTGATTCAAAAGATGATGCACTTATATTGCAAAGGTTGCAATTTCCAGCAAGATTAGCTTTCCTCATGGTCGCCGATAAGTCACAGGATCGGTGTTTTGATAAAGTCGGGGTGATTATTAATGTTCCAAGTTCAATATTATCACATGGTCAGTTGTAGGTAGCATCGTCCTCAGTTAAATCTAGAACTGGAATTAGAATCCAGGTTACAAATAAGCAGTATTAAAAATATCGTTTTTCTAAAGATACTCTTGGTTAGTAAAAGTTAAGCAAAAAGAAATATCATGAAAGGTAACTATCTTTTAATGATCGGAAGAAAATTGTCATTTTTTTTTAAATTTCACGTTTTAAGTCTTCGTGCTTGCCGAAAGAATTAAAACTATGAAGGATTTCTTCTGAATTTCACTATTGTTAAAACTTTTGTTCATGAAATTTTAACCACTTATTTGTTTCACTTTCTTTACTATCAAATAAGATGACACCTTCTATTTTGGGAATATTTTCTTATTTTTATTCAAATGGAAATCTATCTAATACTAGACTTATCAAAGTATTTGAAGAAATTTTAATATTCATTTATAATCGTTACGAATTATTTATTTTTTGCTAACAACTATCGAAATTCGATAAATCGATGCACGTATAGCATAAAGGCAAAACAGTTAAGTGGTTAAAAATAATTTGTAGTTTTTATTTACTTTTGTTGACAAGAGGGAAGGAAACAATCGTTCAAGAAAACCCCATTAACCTGAGAGCATGCATGGTTAGAAGTTATGTGAACAGGATATTTATGTTTTCAGTGGCGTTAAGATGTCATGGAATTGGTCTCCATATAAAGTTTCATGTATAGAATGAATTGAACAATGGCAAAATTAAAACGTAAAAATAATTGGAGGAAGTCATACAAGATTCACCAATCCACCACGAAAGCACACAGATCTAAACCATTAAACTGAATCACCGGATCACCGCAGCAGCAACATTGACGGGAACTGTGGTTGAGTCCTAAGGGCCATCACCGCCCACGGTTCAACCTTTCACGTAGGAAGTGCGTCTAGTCATCAATGAGAGGACCCTACCTTCACCTATCAGTGTACCTTCAAGATCAGTGAAATCTAACCACTATGCTGGAAGCCTCTCATTTCAAGTGCACCCAGGGGGGGGGTAATAATTGGAGGAATCTTGGACGTAAAACTATGCATAAGATGCTTAGGAGAAATTAATTTATATCAATATCCTCCGCAAATCAACTGCTCATTAAGTATATAAAATAAATATACCTATGAGATTTCAAACCGTGAAGTATTAAAATTATCATCCACAAGATCTGCCCAAAAACACAAGTAAGCGAATTTCAGACATATTCAGGAAAATTGGAGATTAGTTTAGTTAAGTTATATTAACGTCCCATTGTGAAGCAACACTAGAACTATTTTGAGACAGTCCTCGTAATTTTTAACCATGGGTAAATGACGAGGATGAGACGGGCGCTGAGTTAATTATTCTAGAAAACCGATTATCGTCCTGGCATAGGGATAGCGCGTCATCCCCATGATCTGGGCGTACTAGATTTGATTTCCCGGTTCGGGCATGGTTATTTTTCTTCTATTCTATATGCAAGATGTATGAATGTATCCCCCCCCGTAAAAAGTGGCTGTGCAAGCGAATGTGATGCGTGAGTAGCTAAGACGTACTCTTGGTCCTAGTTGACTCTGCACGAGCTTGACCATGGCGAGTACCATTAGAAACAACAACTACGACATTGCTGATAAATTTTAGTAGGACCAAGCACCTAAAAATTTACTTTTAATTGATTTTTATTTATTATTAATTATTCTTTTTAAAAAAAAATTTCTCAAATTTTAGGTTGACGAAAAACATGCTTCATAATAAATAAATTTTTACACTACCACTTCTAAAGTCGATGTTTGTGAATTTTCGGCAGTACTTTTTCACCTTTACGAACAGCGAAGAGAAGTATATATGCTTTGTTTCTGCTCATGCGCTACTGAAAAAATCAATATTGACAGTACTTTAAAAAAAGGCTTTTACAATGCTTTTTCTCGCCGTTAAAAGTTCTAAAAAATTATTTACTTTTTTTGTTAACTTATTTAAAAATTACTTGCGAAAAAAATTAATAATTAAAAATGTATTTAATGAAAATAGATTGAGATTCAGGAGGATTACCGAGCCACGCATTGCCTCTGCACGTGTGTATTCCTACGTGACATGAGTACTGTTAATTCACGAGGCGTCCTTGATTATTTTTTTTGAAGGAATAAAAACAAGAGTAAAATATATTTATGTATTTGATATTTCAAGAGTTCAACGTCTTATCATTTTTTTGCAAGTTAGACACGTGAATAAAACTGCGCTATCGATCAAAATTTCAACACTTTTCTAAAACAGGAGTTATCCTCTTATCAGTTAATATCAGGAACGGTTGCGATTCGAATAGAGATGAAATTCTACAATTTTTTAATTCCCCGTTTAAAACGCATAAAAAATATTATGATTGGTTGAAAATTCGTTCTTTTTAGTTTTGACTAGAAAACCTATACTGTTGTTTTTGTTCTTTTTTTATAGAACTTACCATGGGCAAGCTTGCTGAGGTAATCAACGATTTAAGCCTAATCAGCGTCTCTTGTTTTGTAGTAGCGCCAACTTGGGCCAAGAGTGCGACTTTTGCTACTCACTCATCACATTCGCTTGCACAACCCCTTTTTACAGGGGGGGCACATACACACACCTTACAGATAGAACACAGAACAGCAACCATGCCCGAACCGGGACTCGAACCCAGATCACGGAGATCTACCCTTATGCCGAAAACCCAGCAGAAAACCTAGATTAGAGATTTTAATTGCGTTAAAGGGAGAAGACCTCATAAATTAGAAAAATGAAATTAGCCTTATTGCGAAATAGAATGTATAAAATATAAATTCTATGAATAATAAGATATTAAGATAAAATTAGTTATTTCAAGTTTAATTGGTCCTACACCCGCATTTTTTATTCAGTTCACTTGGTTGGTATTTATAAACATAATACCTTTTTAAATAATATTTTCTGCAAAAATGCATGCAGAACCATTCCGAAGTATAATAAATCTGAAATAATAAAAAGAAGTGTGTGTTCATGAAATCTTATCCATTAGAAAGGTTAATACCACAATAAATAGAACTTAAGTAAGTTAAATAAAATATCACGATTTTAATGTCAAGCCATTTGGTGTAATCATGGACATAAAGTTATACCTAAAGTAGAGAGACAAAGATTCTTTATAACTTCATCATGAGGTAAATGAAAATAATAGACGTGTTTCAGGAATAGTTATTTAATTATTTTCTAACTTCTACATTTCACAACATAAAACAAACACGGTATCAAAAATACATGACACTCACTTAAAATACGATCTAATAATTATACCCAAGAAAGATAATGGTAAATATACCTTAATGTTAATAAGGTAACGCCATCTGTTGTTTCAAAAGAGAAGGTCGTAGAGTTATGTAACCGCTACACTAAACGATTTATCTGAAAACTAGTTTAACCAATATTCCTGTCAAGCCAGCTGGCCGTCAGAAGTGACTAGTAAATAAATAAATTTTCATAAAATTTCTAAAATAAAAATTTAAAAGTAAATAATTAATTATTAGTTAAAAATTAAGAATTAAATGAATTTGTTTTCTAAAACACTTTTCTCATAATGCTCCCTGCTTGAGCCACTGAATGCCCAAATTCTCCATGTATATGAATAATAAAGATAATATAATTTTTTTACTTTCCCTGATTACAGCAAAAGGCACATGAATACGCCATATTGTATGTATCAGGTCTAGAGAACTAAACATAAAATTTCTCGGGAGAGAGCCGAGATCACACTCCACATAGTACCTGCGTCAAGTTCGTTTCTGCTGGAACAAAAAAAATTAAACTAACATCAACAGAGAGATCACGTGGTGTTTATATGATTGGTAGCAGACTCCGCCCAAGAAGATCACGTGGTTAATTGAATTCTTAACAGATAATCTAGCTCAAATTCCAAACGATTAATTTTTAGAAAAAGAATAATTCACTGAACGATTTTTTAAAAATTTTTTAAAGATATATTATCTAAAAATAATGTTTTTAATTAAATGATTTCATGATTGGGTTTAGTAAATTATCATATATTTGATATTGACAATAAATAATACTTGACATCGAAAGTGAAGTGAAGTATAAGTAAGTATATCAAATTAATACATTGAATTATAATGATATGTTATCAAATGAATTGTATGATTTCAATTAAGTATTACCTAAAAGCTTTTAATAATACAATTCTAGAAATTTAATTTACTAGTTTTTACTAGCTTTTAATTCAATGATTTATTGACTAGGTTTAGTAAATAATCAAATATTTGATATTGACAATAAGTAATACTTGCCATTGAAAGTGAAGTGAAGTGAAAGTAAATACTTCAAATTAACACATTCAAGTATAATGAAATATTTTTCAAGTTTCTTTTCAAGCGTTCAAGCATTTCAATATTTACTAAAAAAAAATTTACCACATTAAATTGCTCTGACTTTTTGTACCTCTTCTTTCCATTGGAACTTCTGGAAATGTTCTAAATCTCAGCAGCGGACTCGCTGCAGCTTCATTCAACTGATTGAACGGACTTCGTTAACTGTTAACCGACTGAAACTTCAATTTGTTTTTGTGCGTGCGCGCTCTCTTGTGTTTAATTTATATTTTGTCCTAAGTATTTGAAACAGGGGATAACAGCCACTGTTGCTATAAATCCCAATACCTTACTCCTTTCAAATCCTATAATTAAATATTATCAAAAATAATCATATAATTTCAACAAAACATTACCTAATATTAAAGCTTTTTATTCAACATTTCTAGAATTAGGAATTAACATTATCAAATATTTAACGCTGTATGATGGACTTTGAAATTGAAAGTAAAAATAATTAATAATTAGTTTTTTTCTAATGATTAATATTAGCTATTAAAAATAAAAATAACCGAGCAACTAATACAGACATAACACCGGTGATATCAGCGTCAAGCGATGCCAACTGTTTATGGTAATCAACCGCAACGGTTTAAATGAGATCGTCGCTACAAATCGGCAGTCACAGTGACATAACTGCATGATTACACGCCTTCTATGGAGTTATACACAGAAGGATAGCTTCCTCGCCTAGCTGCGCATTGCTGTTGCGTTCTTTTCTTTTTTTCTTTTCTTTTATTTCTTTTTCCACCGCAGTTGTAGAAATAATACCTGCTTATTTATCATAATTTGTGCCTCTGCCTGAGTGCGTATTTGCATATTTAAGGTCGAGCAATCGCGTCGTGTCTTTCTGGGTTTGTTACTTTTGCTTGTGCATCGTTCCCACTAATGACAGAAAATTAGGTGCTGCGGAAAAACTAATTATCGTATATTTGTTGCAGTATTTTTATGATTTTTTTCATTTGTAATACGAGGAAACATTGTTTCGATTTGTTATCTAGATATTATCTGTTTGGATTATTTTTGTCTTTTTGGTTACTATTCGCGATGGTGTGATTTATCTTGATGTGATACATTGTTCCACTTTGAGTTAATGTTATATCCGATTTCATTAAAGAACGGGAAACGGTAAAATCAGATTAGTTGTAAAACTGGATAAGTTATTATATTTGTAGCCGAATTTTCAAGTTTCTTATTCGTGCAAAGAGTTAATATTTCATTCTGACAACTAGAATTCGTTTACTTTATTTAGCAGTTGGAATCAAAATTTTCCGTGTTCCAGTTAATCGATACATTCCAACTGAAGAACAGGAAAGTTCAAAAGTTAGTTGTAAAACGGAATTAATTATTATATTTGCAGCAGAATTTTCAAATTTCTTAATCGTGGACTGAGATAATATTTTAATCTAACTTGTAAATTTTGTTAATTTTAAATAGCAGTTGTTATTCGTAAGTGTAACATATCTTAATTCAATGTGGAACTGAAACTTTCCGTGTTTGAATTAATGGATACAAACCAATTTTGCTAAATAACGAGAAATTACAAAGCCAGCTTAGTTGTAAAACCGAATTAATTATAACATTTGAAACAGAATTTTCAAATATCTTATCCGTGTACTGTGGTAATATTTCATTCTAGCTTCTAAGACTTTTTTTCCCATTCCTACAATTAGTTCACACTCTCCCTATGTATATCTTGTTCAAATTTTTAATTATTCATAAAATACTTTTTATTCATGTACTCAAGTTCAAATACATTTTTTAAACTAGTAGTGGATGACACGTGATGTAAATGCAGTTTTTTCAAATATTGATTCATTAATTAATTGTTATTATTTAATGAAAAGTAGCTAAAATAAAATTTTTATTTGTTGAACTAAGTTGTAATTGACTTTAAAACATTTATATGATAAAGCAGTTGTGATTCGTTAGTGTAAGAAATTTTAATTTATTAAGGAGCCTTAATTTTCCCCTTTTTAATTAATTTATACGTTCCATCGTATTGAAGAAAAGGAAATCCTAACACTCGCTTTGATGTAGAATGAAACTAGTTATTATACTTACATCAGAATTTTAACTTTTCCGTCCAGTTCCCACGTTTTGTGAACCAAAGTTATATTTTAATTTAGCATGTAGACTTTATTTGATATAATGATTACCGTTCCATTAGTTCTATAACTTCCATTCTTAAGATATCTTAATTCCTTGTGGAACTGAAACTTCTCATGTTTAAATTCATGGATATATTCAAATTTACTAATGAGTAGAAAAATATCAAGGCAGCTTAGTATTAATACGGTATTAATTATTATATTTGTATCAGATTTTTCTAGATTCTAGTTCGTGGATTGAGGTAATATTTCATTCTAACATGCAGATTTTGTTTTTTATATTTAATGGTTGTTATTCTATATAATGTTGTAATGTATCTTAATTTATTGAGAAACCAAAATTTTTCATGTTTGAATTTATAAGTACATCTCATTTCACTAAAGAATACGGATTTTTAAAGCAAATTTAGTTGTAAAATTGTATTATTTATTGTATTTATATCGGATTATTCACATTTATTTTTTTTTTGTTGATTGAGGTAATTTATTCATCACTATTATTTTTCTCCAGCATCTGGGCTTTGTTTATTTAATGTAATCACTATTATTAATTATGGTTATATAACTTCTCTTAATTCACAATGGAATCGGAACTTTCCACGTTCGAATTGATCTGGCTTAAAAGAAAAGTTACTTAGTTGTGAAATCAAACTAATTATAAGTTGTGAAATTAATTTCACAACTAATTACTTATTTTTGAAATGAAATTAATGCCGGTGTCCTGGTATAGAGGTAGCGTGCCTACTCCGTAATTTACACGCCCTGGGTTCGAGACCCGGTTCAAGCATGATTGTTCTGTGCGCTATATGTAAGGAGTATGAATGTGCCCCCACCCCCTGTAAAAAGGGGTTGTACAAGAGAATGGGATGAGTGAGCAGCAAAAGTCGTACTCTTGGTTCAAGTTGGCGCTACTACAAAACAAGAGACACTGATTAGGCTTAAATCGCTGACTACCTTGTGTATGGCAAGTCCCATAAGAAACAACAACAATGAAATTAATTATTTTTTCATTCCATTATCTGAATTTGGTCATTCGGACTTCTTTGTATTATGACTATTATTCTTTAAGGTGGTGTAACGTATCTTAATTCTTTGTAGAACCATAATTCCTCAAGTTTGGGTTGCTATTTTATTTAAGAACAGGAAGTTGCAAAGCCAGCTTAGTTGTAAAATGGAATTAATTACAAAATTTATATTAAAATTTTCACTTTTCTTATTGGGGAATCAAGGTAATATTATTTCGCTATGTCATATAGACTTAGTTTACTTTATTTGATGACTGTTATTCCTAACGTGACATAACATGCCTTAGTTTTGTGGAACGAAAACTTTTAATGCTTGAGTTAATGGATACGCTCCATCTTTCGGAAGACTTATAACAAAAATTATAAAGCCAACTTAGTTGTGAAATGGATTTAATTATTATTTTTCTATCAAGCATATTAGATTTCTCATTCGTAGACTTTAGTAGAATTTTTTCATTTTATTTTCTGTACTACTTTGTTTAACGATTATTATTCTTTGTAGTAGTGCAACGTTTCGCAATTCGTAGTGAAACACAACTTCTCAAGTTAGTATATTTGTTGTATATTTCAGTTCTTACTGAAGAAAAGGAAATTACAAAGCAATATTAGTTGTAAAATGTAATTATTTGTTATATTAATAGTAAAATTCTTGTATTTCCTTTTCGTCCACTGAGGTAAGAAATATTGCTTTATTTTGTTATCTAAACTGTATTCATTTGGACAACTTTGTAAAATGATTATTATACTCTATGATGGTAAAACAGATCTCAATATATTGTGAGAACAGAAATTTTCATCAATAAGTTGATGGATTTATCTAAACTTATTAATGAACAGAAAGCTACGAATTTCATTTAGCTGTTGAGTCCGAGGAGTCTTCAGTAAGAAAATAACTATTCGAATTTAAAAATTTATAAAATTTTCTTATCTCATAACATATATAAATCAAGGTATATTTATTATATGTAAGTTGAATATTTTAACATACTATTAATAAGCGTTTATAATATGAAATAGAAAATACATGTATCTGTCTATCGATCACAAGCATTGTTTCAGAATGAAGAACATAGTAGCTACTTGAAATTAGCATACGATATTCTGGAACACCTTAATTAATTCGAAAAATATTCAATAAATTAATGAACACTATTATTTAATTCTAAAAATATTTAATTAAGTATAAAAAAACTAAGATAAATTTTGTTTTGTACGCCAATAATTTCCGAAATATTTAGGGTTCTAAAATTATTTTTGTATCATTTTAAAGAGTAATAAATTTTCTTATTAATAGTACTAATTTCACTGCAATACAATTTTTTCTCTAATTTTCACAAACTTCTCAAAAATTTTTACATTCTATTTCTAACCATTGAATTCAAACAAATTCGTCATTTCTTAAAATAAGAAAAATATAGATATTACGTTGCTAAGCGACGATAAGATTTAATTTCTCTATTTTTATATATTAATATTTCTTTTTCTTTATTGCCAACTTTTTATTGGCTTTAAATGAATTCTAAAACTAATTCTATTAAGTTTCAATAACTTTTGCCGTTTAAGTCTCTTGACATCTAAAAATTTTAGATAATTAAAAATTACCAAAAATGTTGAGTTTTTTTCGTAGTATTTACTGAAAATATTCTCATAAAAATATTTTTCCCGATATCGCATTTTTTTTTAATTAGCATTTCCAGGAAATGAATTCCATCCCGTACAACATGTTTCCGTAAGTTTGATAATTTTTTTGGAAATTAAATTCATGTACAATAAATAGTAAGGTTTAAGAATTTGCATACGATATTCTGGAACACAGTAATTAATTCGAAAAATATTCAATAAATTAATGAACAATATTAATTAATTCTTAAAATATTTAATTAAGTATAAAAAAAACTAAGATAAATTGTGTTTGTAAGCCAATAATTCCCGAAATATTTAGAGTTCTAAAATTATTTTTGTATCATTTTACAGAGCAATAATTTTTCTTTTTGTTGTTGTTGTTGTTCTCGTGTTCATGGATCTGCAGTGACATCAAATTATACCGAAAGTCCTGATCACAGCCGCTGCGAGCAGCGGTGCAGCAGGACTGTACAGAATCTCCTGTAAAGCGCTCCTCATCGGAACCATTCCCAACTTCAAAATACTCGTGGTCACCGCTGGGCATTCCAGGATGTGACCAGGAGTGAGCTGGACATCAGGGCAATGTTTACAAAGGACATATGATCTTGTTTTGTCTGGATGGATTTTCATGCCTCTATAGTGGTCGGTTCTAAGCCTTGCTATTGTAGATGTAATATCTCTGGGACTATCATATTCAGTAATCAGGGTTTTTTTAAACGTATGAGTCATGATTCTGTGTCTCGCCACTGCGTTAGCGTCAGCGAGTGTGATGGTGGTGCACTCATGAGCGAGATCTCTAGCCTCCTTGGCCAAAGAGTCTGCACACTCATTTCCTTCAATATTGACGTGTGCAGGGATCCAATGCAGGACACAGGATTTTCCCTTGCTGTTCAACTGTTCTAGGCGGTCAATGACATCAGAGGTGATGTTAGTCCCTCCATTTCTGATAGCCTCTAAGGCTGATTTAGAATCAGAAAAGATTGTTAGACCTTCTGTCGAATCAAAAGCCTGTTGATCATTTAAATATAAGGTGAGAGCTTCTCTGATCGCCAAGACTTCACTAGTGAAGTTGGAGGCGATTTTGCCAGTGTTAAATTTATGCTTGTGATATCTACCATCTGGATAGCAGATGAACACTCCTGCACCTCCACTGTTCAGAGACTTTTCTTTTTAATAGTACCAATTTCGCTGAAACACAATTTTTTCTCTAATGTTCACAAACTTCTCAAAATTTGTTTTACATGCTATTTCTAACCATTGAATACAAACCAATTTACCATTTCATAAAATAAGAAAATATAGATATTACGTTGCTAAGCGACGATAAGATTTAATTTCTCTAATTTTATTTATTAATATTTCTTTTTCTTTATTGCCAACTTTTTATTGGCTTTGTATGAATTCTAAAACTAATTCTGTTAAATTTAAATAACTTCTGCCATTTAAGTCTCTTGACATTTTAAAATTTTAGATAATTAAAAATTACGAAAAATGTTGAGTTTTTTTCGTGGTATTTACTGAAAATATTCTCATAAAAATATTTTTCCCGATATCAATTTTTTTTAGTTTGCTTTTCCGGGAAATGAATTTCATTCCGTACAACTTGTTTCTCTCAGTTTAATAGATTTTTAGAGATTAATTTTATGTACAATAAATAGTAAGATTTAAGATTATTGAGAATAATAATTATGCCATTAATCTTTGTTGTTAGAATATAATAGCAGAATACGAAACGAACTCACAAAAAGAAAGTTTCAATAATTCTGTTATTATTTTTGCTGCCAGAATATATAAGCAGAATTCTGAAAGAATACTAGAAGAAATGTTTAAAAGCAAACGATAAATAATTTATATCCGAAACACAATAATAGTCTCGAATTTATTGACGAAAAAGTAAATATTTCAATTAATTTTTATTTAATTAAAAATTTAATTAGCATTATGAAAAATCCGTTCTTTTTAAGCATTTATTTTCCTAAGAAAATATTTACACATTTGGCAATTTTAAATGTAACGGAACATTACATTCTTTGCAAAATGAGTTTTACATCGTGCAATTTACGGATTGCATATCATCTAAGAATATTATCAAACCGAAATCATAATCAATGTGCATTGTTTCGTGAAATGAGAAAGGGATGCTTCACAAGTTGTATTAGTACAGAGAGATTGTACAGATATTTATTTAATGTTTTCAGAAAATGAGCCTTGCATTTTAAAGCAAGTGATGAAGCATAAAGATATTTACTTCTGAGGATTTGGTGTCTCATTGTAATGTATAAAGGATCACTGATTAACTAGCTTTGTTGCGAAAATTGAATCTGTTAACATACATTGTTTTTTCGGTTTCATTATAATCATTTATATCTTTGTTTCGAATTATTATTTAACAGTAAAGGATAAAACAATGATTTCGGAGCGAAATGTTATAAGTTAATCGAGTAATTTTATCAAATTTTGATTCCAAATTAATGTTGCCTGTTGGTAGTGAATTTGAGAATCCATTGACTTTAAGATTCTGTAGAATTAAAACCAACGCCTTTGATGATCAGCTGTTTTACCAAGTTGTTTGTGTATAATTTTAATAAAATCTTTTATGCATATTTTCATGTTCATAATTCTCTGAATTGAATAATTCTAAAAATCGAATTGTGGCAGACATTGAACAATGTCACTTTCAAAGACATGCATTTATTCTTTTTTTGTTGTGTGCATGAACTCTCTCAACGGAATTCAATCCCATGTTATTATTGTTCTATTAAAAATTTCAATGTCTAGATATTTATTTTATTTTATGCATTACTTTTATAAAATCATGTTATTCCATTTTCTGTTTCTGTATAAAAATTATGCCAGTTCTAAACATAATCCTTCTTCTTTAGTTTTGAATTACTTACAAAAATTGCACACACTTTTTGAAGTTTGATGAAATAATGAAAACTATTTGAATAGTGAAATCTATTGCTTGAATTTAGTAAAAACCACTTAACAAATTCCATGCGTTTTAGAAAGTTCTATACTAGAAATATATCTATACTATGATAGATGAGAAAGTTTAGATGAATGGATGATGCTAGTCAATCACACCAGAACAGATGAACAAAATTGTATGAAATTTAACACAAAAGAGAAATTATAGCCTAGAATAGGACATAGTCGACTATTTATTCTGGTTACTTGAGAGGTGAATTTTTTATTAATTAAAAACACACTTTCCTGCCAAAACTCTTCATTTCTCCACCGCCAAATGAGTAAGACTTAAGTCTTTTTCTTTTCATACTCTAATGATGTTAGGCTTAACATGTTTTCAACCGAATAGTTCAAACGATTCTATTTATTTTCTTAGCGTTTGTTGCATTCAAAATTAAACATTGTTAGTTAATCGATTTTTTCGGATTCATTCTAAAGTACTTTCAAAATAAAAAAAAACAGAATAAAGGAAATTAAAAATTTCTAATCTGCATTGCGTTACCCCAAACTTGCGAGAAAATGCGCGTATATGCGTTGCCCCAATGAAGTTGAAAATTCACTCATGTGTAATGGATTATAATCATTGACAGCTATATTTTCATTTTAATTAAAAGCTTTAAAATTATATTTATAACACGGTTGTAGCTATCTCAATCTCGATCGATAAATGAAATATCCTAGCCTTGATTTTAAAGAAATGCGGACTTAATTCGTTGTTTTGTTTTATTTCAGGTACACACTGTAAATAAATTGATTTTAGTTTAGCTGTGTGCTTTTCCATGCATACGAAGTCTCGGGTAATCTAAAATATCAATAGACTTACTACCATAACATACATGTTCTTCTTTTATTATAAGTAGAGCTAATTAATAAAACAAAAAAATACAAAATTGAATGAAATTTTTAAAAAAGATAATAGATTTCGATAGATAATAGTGTTTATAGTTCGATTAAAAAAGACCTGTTTCTTGAAAAGAGATTTTAATTCATTTATATTTTTAACCCCTTAACCGGTTTGCCCGTACGCCGTACGTGTATCGATTTATCGAATTTTGATAGTTGTAAACAAAAAATGAATCATTCATAACAATTATGATTCAATAGTAAAATGACTTCAAATACGTAGATAAGCCAAGTATTCCATGGATTTCCATTTGAATCAAAGTAAGAAAATATTCCCAAAATAGAAGGCGTCGTCTTATTAGATAGTAAGGAAAATAAACCGGTTAAGGGGTTAAAACATATTTTAAAGAAACTCCCTACATTATACAACTATTTTTAACATAAAAAATAATTTTAGGTATATTAAAAGATACAATATTAAAATCTTTTACACTTTTTTAGGCAGAGGATCGAAATATTATAAATTAGGTAATAATATCTGGTATATTTAAATAAGGAAAAGTAATCCGATGAGTATGAGCGGATCAATAAAAAAGTTGTAAATGATAACTTAAAGTTAATTTTATATTTTTCTGTAACAAATGGCAAAAAAAAGTTACAATTCTTAAAAACAAACCATTCTATGCTCTTTAAAAAAAACATCAACGGCATCAAGGCCAATGCGTTTCTAAGACATATTTAACCAATGATTAACCCATAAGTCTATTATAATCTACTTGTTGTTGGCCTGCTTAATGGTTTAATGGCATGAAATGTGGGTTGAACCCTCGAGTATTTCTTATTCCGACCAAAGTATCACTTGCTTCTATGTCTGCAATAATGATGGTTTTTTCTTCAGTTAATTGTGTTAGTGAATCAAGGTATCTATCTGCCTGGTTTCAGCAATACATTTTTTTTTAAAAAAATCTTTCATTGTCAATTTTAGTACATTTTTTTTAATTCTTATGGCTCAAAATAGTAAATAATATGAATTAGAAAATTTTAAATATAATTTAATTAAATAAATTGTGGTATTTTAGGTTAAAATTTGATGAAATTAGTGAAAAAAGCAAAACGTTGTACACGAAATTCAAATGATAAAGTTTAAATTATTTTTCTGCGTAACTTACTTATTATACTTATAAAGGCAATGAAGTAAAATCTAATAAAAATATGCAAATAAAAAAAGTTATGAATATTTAAGTATATTTATGGTAAAAAAGATTGTAAAATTCATAGGTACTACTAGCAATAAACCGGTAAAAATCAAAAATTATTGGCATTAGACCTAAGTCTTTAGTTCATTGCCTTCATGGTAATATATACACAAATTTTCAAGTAAATATATCCATACATTTTTGTGAAACTATGTAACCAAGTATCCTTTCACTTTGTTCATTGTGTAAATGTGGCAAATAAAGGTGGGGAATGTACTGTAGTGCGAGCTTCATAAACCAGATATCAATTGCGTTTCTCAAGTATACTTCTGTATTGTGGTTATGTTGTTGGGCTACAAACCCTTGCGTCGAAGATTCTAACCTCAACCTTCACTTGCTACATTGGTGACCTTGACAACGCAACCAATGCAGCTGTCGTGGCGCCATCTACACGTAGCAAAAGTCATCAGCCGCACTTGACGCAGCAACCAATCAAATCTGTCAAACTCATTTGATGCATCAACGAACTCACGCTCGCCATAACGCTCGCCGCTTTCAAATAGTTCTTCTCATTGCTGACTCACTGTTGAGGGAATACTGTGGCACTAGCTTCATACGTCCGATAACATCTACTGAAGTACACTTTTACTGAAGGTACTGAAGTACACTTTTGTATTGTGGTTATGTTACTTGACTGCAGACCCTAGCGTCGCAGGTTCTTGTTTCAACTAACACATGCTAAGGCTATTTATTGCTGAAACAAACATGAGTTAATGCAACAAGTGTTGCACTTTGAATCAGCAATAAATTACCAACATTGGATCTCATTGCAATCCCATAATAATTTTATAATTTATTTATAATAATGTCTATGAGCTTTCCTTTACCAACGAGGCTTTTAATAGATTTTTTAAAGCTCTCAAGTGAGTACCCAACTCGCTTTTGAACATGGCCTTCACATACGCATTTCACAACAGAACCTTTAACGGGCTTTAGACAGTCAATATCACTGCCATTAAAGCGCAAGCAACTGACTTCCGGTTATTTCCATGCTACTTCCGGTTTCGGTTTCGTTTATGCTGATTTAAAGAAACATCTTTATCTTCAGATATTTACTTTAGAAACACAGCAAACACAGATTTGGAAACATAAATAAAGGATGTTTCAAAGAATTTTAATTGTTAGTCAAAATCTGACTTGGCAAGCTAGGTAGATACCTTGATTAAACAAGCTGATGTGTTTTGACTTAGATTGTATACAATATCCAATGTTTTACGTCTACTTTCATTACATCTGATTTATAAGGTCAATTCTGGATTTCATGCAAAGTTTCATAGAAATCTACAATCTGTAATCAAATTTCATCAGTTTATCTCAGTGATTATTTACGGCTAGCAGGTCAGATGCGCCTACTGTGATATTTCATCTGCCAAAGATTTTAAAATAATAGAATGGAAATTTTATATCTATCAGAGCTGCTATATATATAAGGAAAATTTAAAAAATATATAAGAGATTCGAGCCTTTTGCACAAAAAATTATTAGCTAAATAATGTTTTAGGATTAATTCACATTTATGCTTATTTTATTATTTTTTAATTGAATTGTAATTACATAGCAATGATAGTATGTCCGTAAAAAATATATTTGGTAAAATGGTTGCGTGGAAACGCTTTAACCAAAGATAGATTTCCGACTATAGCCGCTTGATTATTTTTAGCCTAATTGCTAAATAAATAAAGCCGTAAAAATTACAAATACAAAGCATACAAGAAAAACTCAGATTCTATATATTATACTACAAGAATAATATTGTTAAGAAATTATAATATGGCTTCCCAGTGAAGTAAGTCCTCTTGCAAGAAAAAAAAACAGTTTTTCAGATAGATTTGATGGATGCTGATTGGATGTTGAGTTAATGACTCTCGGTCTTGGCGACAAACTTGGCAATCGTTTCACGACTTTAGTGATTAAAGCGTAATCTATTAGATATATTAGAATGCGAGTTTTGATTTTCTTTCTAAAAGCTCTTTTGCCTTACCACAAAAATTACAAAAAGCTAGAAAACAGAACTGAAATCAGCCGCATAGTCAGTCAGTATGTTGGTTCGAAAATTGAGTCAGTTGTGAGTTGTCAGTCATTCCATTCACCATTGCATTTAATTTAAGTAGTAAATAGAGAGTAGCACACGTTTGTGAGATATGAATAATTGAGTGAAGTCTCTCTTCTGCTTGAGTGGCCAGGTCTCAGCTCGTGAGCCATAAGATTTCAGGTTTGAGACCCTATTCCACCGAAACCCCTTTGGGTAAGGGAATCTGTTGCACGTTAAATTTGTCAGAGTCAAACGTCATCTCGGTGGTGTAGTTAAGGGGGTACCAGTTCAGGTGTCACCCTCATTATCTGACTCAGTTAAAAAATTACTAGGTCCGTCCCAAAATAGCCCTAGTGTTGCTTTACAGCAGGACATTAATATAACTAAACTAAACCAAACTAACTCTTCTGATAGATTTTATCCGAGTGCTTCGAGTTATATTGTTGCCGTTTCTTATGACACTTCCCATGGACAAGCCCTTTGAGGTAGTCAGTGATTTAAGCCTTATCAGCGTCTCTTGTTTGTAGTAAGGCCAAGAGTATGACTTTTGCTACTCACTAATCACATTTGTTTGTACAATTCCTTTTTACAAGAGGAAGGGGCACATTCACACACTTGACAGATAGAACACAGAAAAACAACCATGCCCGAACCTGGTACGCCCAGATCACGGTGAAGATGCTCTACCCCATTGACAGGACCTCGGCGTTTAGAGTTATTACTGTTACTTACCGCCGATTTGTTATTTCTTTGTTGCTTACTGCAAGTACTGTTATTAAATATGTTTCGGATGGGTTTTGTTGTTTGTGCATCTGTTTTTACTTGCTTATTAAAGCGTCGTTATTTGTTACTGAGCTGTTGGATTATTACTGTATGCTCAATGCACAAGTTCCTGATTTTTAAATTTTAATTTTCTGTAGCAATAGCAGCTTTCTCTCAATTGCAATTAATTATGCACCAATCTGTTCCATTCCATTCAACAATTCATTCAATACCGTTCATTTCGTTTCATTCTAATATGTATCCCACAAAAGCGTGTGATTAAATAATACTTCATACAGTAAATTTAGATGTTGCTTTGTCATAAATTATAATAAACAAGCAGTACCCGCTCGGTGTTGCTCGTGGCATAGCATCCAACAATAAAAGTTAGCTTTAAACAAATCCAGCATCTAAACATATGACATAGGCATATTACGCAACATCAAACAAACAAAAAAGTATTCAAAACTATCAAAAATACCTACGAAACGATTTTTGTAACAAACAGTCAGAAATATTTAGACTGTTGAAAAGGTAAAAATATGATAAGTCCGTAGACAAAACAAAGGCGATCGTTTTGAAGTTGGATTTCCTTCTTTTCGGCTTAATGAGATTTGAATCACTGTTTAAAATTTGATGTAAACTAAGAAATGTATCGCATATCATACCACAGATCTTGATATTTGCACGTGTGTAGTTTGCGGTTTTCGAGCATGCGAGGATAAATTAAGATCGCAATTACAAAACTCCACTTTTTATATTGATGTGATTTTGATGTACTAAAACCTTCTCCAATAAATGCTCTACAAAATAGTATAAATATCTCCAATATCCGTTAACTATTTCTGTAGTTTTTGTGGTTCCAACATACAGACGCTTTCAGAAGACTTCATTTTATACTATGTATCGATAAATAAATCCCCATTTTTACAAAGTTGAAGAAATAAAACAGTTTAAAATAAAGGATACGCGTGCCAATTAGATTGAAATTCAATTGAAATGTTAAATAAAATTTATCAAAAAGAGGGGCTTTATAAAGGAGGAATTTTGCAGATCGTTGTTCCATTTCCCAAAATGCATAAATCCATCTCCAGAAATACGTAAAACAACGAGAAGTTTTGTTATAAAATACATGAAATCTATGGAAAAAAAATCATATAACTGAAAAACTGGATTTTGAATTTTAGAGTAATATAACAATAGTATTTGTGCATCAATAAATTTAGTAAAATGCTACTTCTATGAATATTTAATTAAAAATGTAGCAAAATTTTCAAAAAAAGGCTTTCTTAGGTAGAACGTATTAACTAAAAAATAGTTACAATTGAACTGCGTTAGCTTAAGTTCCAATAGCTATGTTCTGTAAAGTTAATATTTTCATCATGCTTATAAACTATATTTATGCGCCATTTTCTCCCTTCTTGCTGAAAAGGTCACAAAAATAAACCGGCACCTTCGAAATACCAAGTCCAGCCACATAATCCCTGCTATTTCGAGTCACAGCAAGCGACCAGAGAACACTTTCTGTGTTGTTAGCGAATACTAAGTGGCCCTTTTTTCCCAAATCCGCAATGATTACTTCCATAAAAGGTTCCGATCTTGTTTGTGCTGCTGGATAAGTTTTTCCCGTCTGGGACAAAAGAAGCGTTCAACCGAACGATGGAACGTCGGAGAATTTTCTTTCCTTATTTCCTCTCTTTTAGTTACTTGCTGGCGAAATTGGAAAAAGTTCGCAGAATAGTTTCTGTCCGAGGTGGGGGTTTTCGATTGGATATCTGTCATGTTTGTAAAGGTGTGGGTTTGGGATGAATGAAATTCGAAAATCAGTGATGAATGGTGCTATTTTTTATACCAGGTTTTCACTGTAATGCTCACCCTTTCAAAAACGTTTTTATAAAATATAACCTTTTTTATTACGAGCGAAATAAAATGCTTTCTCCGTACGCAGTATAGTATTCTTTTTATACTTTTATATTATAGTATATACAGTGTAGTAATATATTTTCTAGTATACTACTATGCTACATATACTGTAGCCGGCGTCTAAGCACAGAGATAGCACGTCTTTGTCGTGATCTGGGTTCGAGTCCCGGCCAGGCCATGGTTGTTATTCTGTGTTCTATCTGGGAGGTGAGTGATGTGCCTTCCTGTAAAAAGGGGCTTGCAGGCGAATGTTATGTGTCCCCTTCATATGAGCTAGTAGTCAGACGTCTTCCCTGGGATGCTCAGGAGTCCATACTCTCAAAAGCTACTGCACCCCTTCTTACGTTGTAAAGCGGATACTTCATCATCATCATATATACTATACATTCTATAATACTATAGTATATACACAGTAGTAGGCTATTTTCTAGTATATTGAAATGCTATATATAATGTATATTCTATAATAGTATATATTCTCTTATAGTATAATTGGATACTTTCTCTGCACTTATTATAAGTAAATTATTGCTATACTTTCTTTATACGTAGTATAAAGAAAGTATGGCAATCGTTAACGAATTCGAACATGAGGTTTGGATATATTTCTGCTTTTTAGACCTCCCTGGGTGCAAAAGCCAATTTTTTGGTGAATGTCCGTCCATCTGTCTGAAACCAAGATAACTCAGAAACCTTCTGAGATGATGGTTTCTGAGATTAGATGGCATAGAGATGTTATTTGGCATAGAGTCTTAAAACCGAATTTTCAGATTTATGTCCAACTTTCAACAAATTCTATTCAGAGGAAGTTCGTATAACCACCTATTCGCTTAGAAGTTGACATACTAACTAAGGGATATTTACAAAACATTAGTAGAGCTAGATGAATACAATGCAGTACACAGATTTAACATGTATAGATACCTGCTGAATTTTTAGCCAAATCCAACGATAGCTTGATTGTATGTCGGTCCATTCTTTCAGATACATATACACTTCATAATTCAAAAAAAACATTGACTTAAATATATCAAATTAGGTATGAAATTTGGTGATTACAAGTGAAGTTTCGTGCCAGATCTTTATTCCATTCGGTTTAGAGAAAATCAACAAATTCGGTTTTTTAGTACTATTAATTACATGCCAGGAACAATCACCAAAAAGGCTTGCCAATTATGACATAATAGATTCAGTAAAACCCTTCATGCCGATAGTGACTATTTCGTAACGAATACCATGCAAGACGTTCTCTGGCATGATAAGTTTAGTAGAAAGTAAACAAGAAACTCCCGATAATTTTCATCAGTATTTGAATATTTCCATAGGTGACATTTTCACAAAACGTTAATCTCAACTTTTCAACTGTCTTCAGAAATATAATTGGAAAATGATAATGCCTATAATTTTTAATGTATTCAAGATCCATTTACAGGCTTTTACTCCATTGAATTTACTTTAATTGAAGAAATTGGTATTTTACCGTATTTATGGATTATTTGCCCTAGAACCGGGGCTGCGTGTATTTTGTTGTGACTCTAATCATTGCAAAATTGTAGAGAAATAATTTTATTTACAATCTAACTAAAGAAATTAAACATTTGATTCACCTAGGCAGTGCGTGAGTATGCTGAAGAGAAAGAGAGATAATAACTTTTTAGGCTTCGCGAGTTAATACTCGAATGATGAGTGACGCAGCAATGACGTCACACAGAGCTTTGACAGAGCCTGAAATTTACGGATACCTATGATTTATATGATCCATGATAGATATAAATGATTTATGATAGATATATACGATTTATGATAGATATTCACAATAAATGAAAAAGTTTGATGATAGATATTCACAATAAATGAATTAATCGAGGATTAGCAAGAATGGTAACGAACCTTAATTGTTTATTCGACTTAAGAAGCTCCGTCACTTGAATATCAACAAGATGATTGGATTCTTCTAAATGTTATTCATAAAAAATAACTCATGTCAGAAAATACTAACATGATATAGTTTTAAAAAGCATGTGTATGTGTGTGTGAGAGAGAGGGGCTGGAGAGACTGTATGTAGATTATCCGCAGCTGCCGATCCCAAAATGCTGCTAAAATAATTTTTAATTCCATACCAATAAAAAAGATGCTTGGACATACAAATATATAGAAAAAAAGAATAGTTTGATATTTTAATGAAAATGTAAGTCCTAAAATCTAATGTTTACTAAGTCATTATTGAATGCTTTGACTCACTGCTAAAAATACATTATTGGTGTCAGTATTAATTACAGTCGGTTTGCGGATAGCTTTTTCAAAACTGTCATGGCCTTCATTTCCAAATATAATAGAGAGAATTTAGAAAATCAATATTGTTACAAGCGAGCGAGCGGCACGAAAACTCGCCAAAGTTGGCGACGTTTGGCGAGGAGCCTCGTGCCAGCTTGATTGGTTTGGCGAAAGGAATAATCTAGTAGCCGCTAGATTGTGCGCGATGTTTTGAGAATTTTCACGAGATTCAGGTGCACGCGCTTCTCGGCTATATAAGGACGAATAGCCGGAGCGAGTAGTTAGTTGCTATAGTGATTTGATCGAGTTAGTTGAGAACTTGCTCTGAAATAAAAAGCGTCTCTCTGGACTAAAGGATTAGTGAGCTGTGTTTGCGTTTGCTGTTAACGCTGTGTTATTGAGCTCGCTGTGATTTACTGTTGCTGTGTTATACAATAGCTGTTTTGCAGTCTGTTTTTATTGTGCGTAAGACTTGCATTTACGCTGTAAATGACTGTTGACTGCTAGATTGTATTTATCTGAAGTTTTTACTTTATCAATTATCCTGTAAATAACTGTAAATAATTGTAAATAAATTTGTTTGTGCTGTCCTCAACTAAAGTCCATTCAATCCGAACCCGCTACGCTAAAAACGTAACAACTGGTGTCAGAAGTGGGGTTGAATGGTGAAGACTAGAGCGATGGAAGAAGCAGATAAAACTAAATTTGAGCAGCTTTTTGCTTTCATTAAAGAAATGAAAGAAGGGCAAGAGAAGTTGGAGAAGAAGATAGAACAGAAGATAGAACAAGGCCAAGAGAATATGGAGAAGAAGATAGAACAGAAGATAGAACAAGGCCAAGAGAATATGGAGAAGAAGATGGAGAAGATAGGACAAGGCCAAGCTAATATCGTAGAAGCAATCAACTATAAAGTAGATGCTTTAGCGGAAAAGGTTCAAGAGAACGACACAAAGATTCGTAATATTCAGCAGAGTTTTGAAGAGAAATTTGAAAAAGTGGACGAAAGATTCAACGCATTTGAGGAAAAATTAAAGAGAATGGAAGGTGCACAGATAAAAGCTGAAAACCAATCTCCGAATGTTCGAGAGCCTGAAATAGCTCAACCTGTGCCTGTTATTCCTAAATCAAACATAAAAGTGTCCACCTACGACGGAAAAACATCTTGGCAAGTGTACAAGACTCAATTCTCCATCGTCGCAGAAGCCAATGGTTGGGATCCAGTCACGAAGGCTCGTCAACTGGCTGCATCACTACGGGCAGAAGCTGCTGATATTTTGAGGACTGTTCCTGAAGATCAACATCTGGACTTTGATGCTCTTTCAAGCGCTCTGGAGTTGCGCTTCGGAGAAAAATGCCTCAAGGACTATAGCCGCCTTCAATTAAAGACCCGGCAACAACGATCGAATGAAAGCCTGCAAGAGCTTGCAGCAGATGTAGAGAGGCTCTCCCATCTTGCCTTCTCCGACTGTCCTGCCGAGGTACGGGAAACACTGGCCCTGCAGTATTTCATCGACGGCGTGAGGGATCCAGAGATACATATGTCCCTGCGAATGGCTGAATTGAAGGATTTAAAAGCAGCTTTGGTTTATTCCATGAAAATTGAAGCCGCTCAACAAGCTGCAAGGATGGATCGCCATTCAGTCAGAGGTGCTACGGTTCAAGATGCATCGGATCCTTCGCTGCAAAATCTATTCGAAATGATGAAAACAATTTTCCAGTTTATCCGGAAAAGAGGTGAAAGGCCCAACAAACATGGCCAGAGAACTGTGAGATGTTGGAAATGTGGCGAAGAGGGCCATGTTCGAAGGAACTGCTCAGTCCGCTCCGATAAACGGGTTAAAGACTCTTCTAGAAGCAACCAGGAAAACCGCTTGAGAGTTTTACGGATATCTTCAAGAGGCGCTGGTGAAAATGGTGTATTTGTTAATGCCTTCGTCAACGGAATCCCCTGCCGAATGATCGTTGACACAGGAGCCAACGTAACCATCATGCGTAGAGATGTTGCAGAACGACTTGGGAGGAAAATTCTCTGGACACCGTCCTGCGTCTCCCTCCAAACGGTCACTGGTGACAGAATCCCAGTTATAGGGAAAATGAATATTGAAATTAGATTTGGGAATGCTACTTATGACCATGTCGTCTACGTAGCGGAAATTACAGATGATTTCATACTTGGTATGGACTTTCTGAAGAAGTATGATTTTGTAATCGACTTCAAGAACAACTCGCTGCACGCCACATCAGAAGTTGTGACTCTTTTCCATTTGGGTTTTGGAGGAGAAAATACAGATGCCATATTTAGGAAACCCTGCTCCGAGGGTTGTCGCTGCTGCTCTTATGACGAAAAGAAATATGGTATTGATACACCAACTGTGCGCCGCATCACAGGAGCCGTCCCACCTCAATCTGATCCCTGGAGTGATGAAGAGGTTCGCAAAGAACAAATCAATGATCTTGACATTAAACCGATTATGGAATTTATGGAATCAAACAATTCAAGACCTGATTGGCAGGACATTTCAAGTCTCAGTACTGGAACTAAGCGTTATTGGGCTCTCTGGAATTCCCTCGAAATTAGAAACGGCATCTTGTATAGAAAATGGGAGTCCGAAGATGGGAAGTCAGTTAAGTGGCAACTTGTACTTCCCCGATCAAGTATAAATCAAGTACTGAAGGAGTTACACAGTAGACCTGCAGGTGGTCACTTCGGAATCATGAAGACAACTCGTAATGTCCGGGAGCGTTTCTATTGGAACAACATGAAAGAGGATGTTCGAGAATGGTGCAGAACATGTGATGACTGTAACGCCCGTAAAGGACCGAAAACACACAGTCGTGATACGTTACAGCGGGATAATGTAGGCGCACCATTTGAAAGAAAGGCCTCTGAAATCTTGGGACCTCTTCCTCGGACGGATAATGGAAATAGAAAAGAACTCCAACTGCCCTGTGATCCTCAGTTCGCGTGTCCTCCGGATACTCCTTCTTCGCCTGTGGATTATGTTCAAGACCTCCAGGCCCGTTTAGAAGACGTACACAGGTTTGCCCGAGATCGGATCAACATAGCGACGGAGAAGATGAAGACCAGGTACGACACTAAAGCCACCGGACATGAATTCAAGGAAGGTGACAAGGTATGGTTCTGGAACCCGATTCGACGAAAGGGACTCTCTCCGAAGCTGCAGTCTTCCTGGGAAGGCCCTTATACAGTCCTGAAAAGACTGAATGACGTCGTGGTTCGAATAAGGAAGTCACCGAACTCAAAAACCAAGAGTAGTACATTACGACCGGCTAGCCCCTTATCATGGTGATTTGTCAAATACTTAGTTGAAACCATGGTTTCCTCATTTATGTAAATATAACCTGTATATTTGTAAATAGTGTTCTTTATGTTAATTCTTTTTCAATGATTATGTCTGTAATTTTGTGTGTATGGTATTGTTACTTTTGAGTGTCTCCTGCTCGGGGTCTGTACTGCCCGGGACGTGCAGTCCTTGAGGAGGGGGCAATGTTACAACCGAGCGAGCGGCACGAAAACATGCCAAAGTTGGCGACGTTTGGCGAGGAGCCTCGTGCCAGCTTGATTGGTTTGGCGAAAGGAATAATCTAGTAGCCGCTAGATTGTGCGCGATGTTTTGAGAATTTTCACGAGATTCAGGTGCACGCGCTTCTCGGCTATATAAGGACGAATAGCCGGAGCGAGTAGTTAGTTGCTATAGTGATTTGATCGAGTTAGTTGAGAGCTTGCTCTGAAATAAAAAGCGTCTCTCTGGACTAAAGGATTAGTGATCTGTGTTTGCGTTTGCTGTTAACGCTGTGTTATTGAGCTCGCTGTGATTTACTGTTGCTGTGTTATACAATAGCTGTTTTGCAGTCTGTTTTTATTGTGCGTAAGACTTGCATTTACGCTGTAAATGACTGTTGACTGCTAGATTGTATTTATCTGAAGTTTTTACTTTATCAATTATCCTGTAAATAACTGTAAATAGTTGTAAATAAATTTGTTTGTGCTGTCCTCAACTAAAGTCCATTCAATCCGAACCCGCTACGCTAAAAACGTAACAATATTTACCAACATTTTCAGCTGGTGTTAAACGTTTTTATATCCTTATTTAACTTGAACCCTAAGATAGAAAACTCGTGCGTACTTGGACCTATTTTGCAACCTAAATAGTCTCATATATTATGAATAATAAATCATCGTGAAAGCGATTAATTTTTTGAATTAATTAAAAAGCTTATTTCTTTAATATTAAAATGGTGTGAAAATGGGAGCGGGGTATTTTCAATAATGTCCTCTGAAATTATTATGAAAAATATTACTGCATATTAATTTAATTAAATTATTGTATATTAATGTTAATATAATTTTGCATATTATTATATTATTAATATATTATGTACATTAATATAATTATGTATTAAATAATTGTATATTAATTTTTAATTAAAAATGTAAAAATTTCTAAAAATATTTTCTTTTTAGTATTTACTTTTCAGAAAATATATACGAGCTAAATATGCAGGTTTTTTAAATCCAACAATTTATCTTGCAAAGCACTTTGAGCGAATTTTTCACTTTCTCGTAGAGAGAGAATGGCAATCGTCACAAATTTAGTGTTTGAGATTTTGAATTAATCTTCAAATTTCGAAGTTCGAGAAGTATTTTTGGAAAATGTCTGCCTGTGTATCATAAGGATAACTCTAAACGCTTTGAGTAAGACGAATAAGATTTTATATATGGTCTTTACTCCAAAAATTGATGCAGTTCCATCAAATTTTGACGATGTATCTGTCAGCAGATGTCTGTCTATCCGGTTGATTAAATACATGTTCATACGATTATTACATAAGTTTAGTTTAGTTATATTAACGTTCCGTTGTAGAGCAACACCAGGGATATTTTGGGACGGACCTCGTAATTCTGAACCACGATCAGATGACGAGAATGACACCTGAGCTGAAAACCCTTCTCTACACCAGTGGGGGGACATTTGACTTGACGGATTTAAAGTACGAAAGATCTCCTTACAAGACGATTTTTCGTTGGAACCGTCGAACCAAATCTCGATCCAAATTTCCTATGGCTCACGAGCCGAGACTTACCACCAGCCACCGCGACCTTGATAATTACATAAAGAAGAGAGCAAGATAAATAAAATTCAGTGCCCAAATTTAACATCGCTACTGTAAACATAGGCCAAGTTTTGTTCCAAATCTAACAACGTATTGATCGTTTGTCGGTCTGTTCTTCCAGAAAACTGCAAATGCCTTGAATAGGTAATGACTTAAATATATTAAATTTAGAATAGGATTTTGAGACTACAAGGGCAATGTTGTGTCAAATTATTGTTTCACTTGGTTGGCAAAAACGCATCTAAAACACTAATTCGATTTTTGGATAATATTATTGGCGTGCTAGTGATTAAACGCCAAAAAAAGGAATATCGTCAAGGATAACATATATACATAAAAGGGTTACGTTCACACCCTTTTAAGAAGAAGTTGTCTAAAGCACAAATTCGTTTTTCGGATACTATAAAGTGCACACCAGGGATTAATAAATCGCCAAATAACTCGCCAAAGATGCCACGATAAGTTTAGTAAAAATACTACATTCACTCCAAAAACATTACATAATTAACTGTATAATAATGCCACCAAAGCCTTACTCTGGAATAACGCTTTTATTAGAGAATATGCTAGAAAGTTTCAGGGAGACTATCCCCACTTGTTCAATATATATCTCGCAATTTACAAATTCATGCCAATCAATAAATGATATCTTAAAAGTATCCCTATTGTATTCGAAATATTCATTGAAATAAGCATAACAAAGATTCTTAAAGTAGTCAAAAATATTTTTTATTGATTCCGATTAGTTGTGACTGATTAAAAAAAAATTTCAACAATGAGAAGTTTAGAGAACTCTTTCAAAATTCTTAAATTATCTCGAAACGAAAACATATTTCCCTGAAATTTCCTTTCAAAACAAAATCCATTTCGTGTGGGATGTGTGATAAGATTCCAGTATGTGTGGGTAGTGTTTTGTATGAATGTCCCGACGAAAGATTAAAAGACTTGTGACATCGCATTAAGGGATTTCATTTGTAAAGAATGAAGTGTTTATGTTCAGAAAAATCTCATTTTATTCTGAAAAGTTAACTCCTCTGTTGTTCTAGGATTAATTGAGTCACTTAAAAATTATTTTATCAAAAGAGCAGCGGTTAAAAGTTTTCATCAACGTTAATAAGCTAAAAGAAATTGATAGGGTCATCCTATATCAATAGTTAAAACTAGATTATAAAAGTAATGCTTTCTTGGGTAATTGGTAAAAATTGGAAGTAATCATAGCGCTCTTAGCAATGAATCTTGGAAGGTGAAGAGGCAATATTTATTTCTCGTCAGTATAGTGAAGAAATCGTTAAATATTCTTTCTAATTCAAAGCTGTATATAAATCTGCACATTTGGTACAACAATCACATTCTTAATTTCATCTATTTTAATTTTTAAATTTTTACTTTCATGTATATGTAGTATAGAGAAATTGTAGTAATCGTTAAAAAAGATTTTGAATTCAAGATTTTCTTGAATCGGCATTTATATGGATCTTAGTCCTCCTTATGTTCGAAAAAGAATTTTTAAAAATTGTCTGCCAGTCTGTGACGAAGATACTCAAAAATGCTTTGGAACGGACTACGGAAGAAATTTGGTTTTAGGTTTGGTATATAGTAAAAAAAAAGTCGATACTTTCATGAATTTTCGTGTTTTATATCACCTTAGGTCAAAACAAAAACTGTGAGAAATATATGTCCATTTTTGTATCTGTAACAAAGATAATTCAAAAGCGCTTTGAGCTAGATGAATAAATTTGGTATAAGGTCTTTCTACCACATTAGACTGTCCAGTTGTTCGAATATAAATTAACATGATAACAAGCTAAATAATAATAACAAAATAAAATCTAAGATCGCAAATTTCAAGTCATCGTGTAAGAACAATATTATTTTTAAGTCATTATTTGTCTTAATTAATTCAAGTCATTAACCAGTTTAAACCGTTTTGAAAAAATCACAAGACTTCTCTACCGATTTCTAGCCTTCTATCTAATACATATAATGATAGTTTTTTTTTTACTTCCACTTTCAATTTTTTCTAGCTGGCAAACAAAGTTTTGGAGCCCGACCGATTTTGAGATGAAATAACAGCTACGGTGTCATAATTCTACCTCAACCTTTTAAAAATACATCTGTTGAGAAGAAGCCTACACAATAATAAAGCAATACTGATAAAAGCAGATCAACCTTTTAAAAATGCATCTGCTTTGAAAGAAGCATACGTAATAATAAAACGATACTAGTGAAAGCAGGACAACTCAAAAACCGCATTTGGTGTCAAAGAAGCATATATAATAAAAGTAGGTGAAAAATATTTGTTTCTCGTAAATTTCTGTTACATCAAAATCTCGTAATCCAAACACCATCATGTTCTCACATGATAATAAAATTCAGAACGCATATTTAACGTATATAGCGTAAAAATGTTTCAAGGTTTGAGATAAATCTGACAGGGGGTTGTCTGTCCGTCTATGTGTATTTTCAGAAACAAGTAAGCACGATAACTCAAAAACGGAATGATTTAAATGTATCGAATCTGGTTTGATATTTTGTGATTACAAGTGCAGTTTTGTATCAAATTTTTGTTTCAATCAATCGGAAAGATTGCATTCATAGTACAAATTCGACTTTCGGATACTTTTAATTGAATGCCAGTAATTAATCGCCCCAAAAATCGCCAAAATCAAGTTATAGAATTAGTAGATATGCAATAGTCACGCCAAAAACATTTCATATTGTACGCTATTGCTGTAGAAAGCATCCTCTTGTATGATATCTATACTAGGTATATCTTTATTTATATTATAAAACGATTTTGTGCTATTGTGTTCTCAAACAGGCAGAATACATAATGCCAAAAAATGTATTTTTTGGACTCAATGTGATTTGATATGGTAAAATTCGTTAAAATCTCAAGTTCCAAATTTTTTGATGATTACAATACTTTCTCTTTACTTCAAATAAAAGAGACTAAAAAATAATTTGAGAAAGTTAATGCATTCTTTTGAACACAATGGTATCTCATCTTTGCTGTCATATTTCCTATTTTAATTAATGTTTTATTCGCGGTGATTAATTCCAAAACTGATTTCAAGTGAATATGAATAATTCCAAATAAAACTTACTCAGAATTACTCTGAATTCATTTTCTCAACCTCTTCCCTTTATAAGCGCAAATAATTTAAACCATTAGCATCTATAATTACTTCCATGCGGGTGCCAATAACCACGCGAACCAGGGAATAATTTCGCATTCCGATACTCAGATGTTTTCAAATTCTGTCTGGCGAATGTTTGTAAAATTCGGCCATTCCGACTTCGCTGAAACTTCCCTTCATGCATGAACGGCACTATCGATTACATTGATCGATGTTACAGGACTAGAAATCCATTACCAACGAATGTTGCGGCTTGTTATTAATAATTAAGTGTAACTACTAACTGGACCTGGAAGTCCCTTGCTGTTGCTACAATATATTTGGGTAAATTTATAGATTAAAATATACAACTGAAAGCTTGTTATAAATAATTGTATTTAGTTAAAACTAAAAATTCAAATGTGCATTGTTTGGCCGTTTTGGATTACATAAAGTGTAATTCCTTTTGCTTTCAACTTTTTCATTGTGATATTTTCGAATATATAGTGTTTTTGGCAGATACACAAACAAATCTCTGGGTTTTTAGGACGTATAACTGTATGTGAGGAAATATGGAGTCTCCAAATTCAATCAATGATTCATTTTGCAATAAACATCCCTTCATAATGCAGTAAAAATCCTGGAAAGGAATATTGAAGTAGTCATTAGCAAATTGAAGATTATGGAACTAAAACAATTAATATTCCGTTCACAAAACAAAACTCAACCCTTTATCTACGGAATTATGTTGCCATCCATTTTCCAACTTCATTTTTGCGCCAGTAGTTAAGTTTTCTTGCAGAATAATCCCAGAGAACCCAAGAGGAAAATTTTAAGTGATATAAATATTTTCATTAATTTAATTATTAATTTAATATTTTTCATTCCTACTTTTAGCTGGTATTAACTTCTTGCTATTTGAGTTACGTTCTCCGTGTTTCTTAGAATACCATCGGCAAAAATAGCTATATTACGAAAATATAATCTAGATTTAAATGGCACTTATGAGTACCGTCAGTGGATAAAGGGTTAAGTGAATTCAATCTTACTTTTGTACAAAAGTATTTCTTACGTTGTGAACTTTCCCCCAGGGGGACACCTCGTAACTGAGGATGAGATGATTCCGGTATGGAGGTTGGATCTCGTCACCCTTCATGGGTACACTAATAGATGAGGGGGGACTCCTCCCATCGAGGATGGGTCATACTTCCTCCGGTATGGCTGTACCGTGGCCGGTGACGGTCATTAGGACTCAAACACAGTTCCCGCCAATGTTGCTGTGGCGGCGGCTCGTTCATTCAGTTTTATGGTTAATCCCTGTGCCTTCGTTGGCGAGGCTGAGGGTCTGTCTATGATTTACCTCGTGAACTTCAGTATGAGAGGTTCTGTCTTGGTTGTATCATTAAGCTTCTATTTTCCTACTGGTCAGTTCAAAGATTCCAGTAGTTTTACAATTTGTCTGGTGTGGTTTTCTGGCACAAAATTCATTTTAGGATAAGCTATTTCAATGACAAGATTCCTTTTTAAGAAAGTGCAAACAGATCAGGAATATATATTGTACAATTGAAAACGTAAAGTTGAAAAGAGGTGGGATTTATCAAAATATGGGACAAAAAACAGGTAAAATTTTAGATGCTGGGGAAAAAAAGACAATGATTTACAAAAATTCAAAACTTTTGAACTAGGTTTCTCAGCCAACAGGTCATACAAATTTGTTGTTGTATCTAATGACATTTGTCATGAACAAGCTAGCTGATTCAGTCAGTGATTTTAAACCGAAGATGCGTCTCTTATTTTTTAAGTAGTGCCACCTACAGCTGAGAGTACGTCTTAGCTACTCACGCAGACCTTTTTTACAGGGGGTGGAGGGGAGCACATTCACACATTCACACAGAGAGAACAGATGAAGAACAACCATGCCCGAACCCGTACTCGAACCTAGGACGACTAAATGATTGAAAAGACACACTACTCCTGTACTACCCCTGCGCCAGCACGAAATATAAGCCGCCCCCTCCCCCAAAAAAGATAAGGAGTTGTTACAGAGATATCGTTCCCTGTGATATTCTCTTATAGATGATCCCGCATGTCAAGAAATCTGCAAATCATGGTAGGAAGGGAAGTTCCTTGAAGGAAACACGGGTAAAAAAAACAAGATTGTCATACTATGAACTCTAACGTATAGTAATCCAACTGTCAACAAAAGCTGACAGCGGAAGTTCTATTTACAGTCGAATATACATGGTGCTGAGTACATGTCACATTGTTCTATTTTTTGATAATGCGGTGATTTTTACGTAAGTAATTCAATAGTGCAATTGACCTGTTTGGGATATGCCAGTTCTGTTCTCATATTCATGATTAAAACTATTGCTCAACTAGTAGCGGCACTACATGATATACTTTCAGTTCTGTGTTACATTACTGTTGTAACTATGAATATTAGTTCCTCTATCATGACATTGTAACTTTAGCTTCATATGAAGGACTTCTATCAGTAAACATTACCACTAAAATTTTATTTAAGTTTTTTCTGATATCGACTGCCTTTTACTAGAAGAACCATTGATAGACATGTCGGACACTAGAGGAAAGAACTGATATCTGAAATATCCACTGCCCAACTATTCCTCTTGGAAATAAGATATATATATTTATCCATACATTTGGCCTACAGACCTGCTCTTTTGAGCTCTGGGATTTTGTCACAGATCTTCTGTTGCTGGCCTATTAACCGGAAATATCTCCAAACTCTCTTACTTAGAATAATGCTTTTAGAAACACACCCATACCTTCAGTCGAATACGCTTTAAAGTAGCAAGAACTTCTGCAAGTGGACACTGGTACTTGTCTCAAATGATGATTGTTTATTAAAGATGGTTGTGTGTAGCAGATTATCTGCTGAGGAGCAAGTAATGCAGCAAAAACACTTTCGCTGGCACAGCATAATTGTTATTTTCCATAAATAAAAAAGTTAAATATTAATCAAAAAGTTACCTTAGTTAGAGGATTGTCTACATATTTAAAATTGTACAAACCTTGACTTTTATTGACCCAACAATCTTTTTTGATGCCATGAATAGTTTCTCGAAGAAAAAATTACCCAGAGAACTAAGTTTGGTTAATATAGTAAGATTACATCGGAAATCTGATGATATTCGACACTTTTTTTTATTCTTACTATGAGTTCACACTCTCCCTATATTTATTTATATCTTGTTCAAATTTTCACTCGTTAATAAAATACTTTTTATTTATCCACACGAATTCAAATACATTTTTTTAAACTTGTAGTAAGTGACAGTTAATGTTAATGCAGTTTTATCACATATTAATTTATAAATTTTTTATTAATTAATTAAAAACAAATTTTCTCGCCTTTATAGTAGTTCTTTATAGCATCTGTAGTTGTTAGGTCGGGATAGCCTGATTGGTAGGGAGTAGGATTCACATCCCTTGTGCTGCGAATTCGAACCTGGTCACGAAGTTCTCCATATTGGGAGTTATACCACTGAGGGAACTGAGTCAAAGGTGATCGTTATTTAGGCGCTCAAGGGGCCATACTCTCAGTAACTACTGCACCCCCTTCTTCCGGTGAAAAGAAAAACACGGGAACAATAATTGTAATTATTTAATGAAAAGTAACTAAAATAAATTTTTCCTAATATCCAAAGTAAGAATTGATTTATTAAAATTGTTTTTATATTAATTGTTCTGTTAAGGAGTCGTTTCCATAATTAAACGTGTAAGATTTCGATATTATTTGGATATTGATAACAATGTTTGTATGTTTTTTAAAATTTTATGACACTTTAAAAGCATCTATAAAATTACGATCATTACATACTTTTATAAAAACCTTAAAATTCAAAATTGCACTAGCTGGTTTATCTATATTCCTCTCAAATTAGGTTTCCGGTGCCAATAAGCAAAAGAGTATTATGAAAAGCAGATGTTAATCGCAATCTGTATACACTGAAATCTCCAGAATTGTTGGTGATAACTTCGGCGATGCTGAATTGAAAAGTTGAGGTAAAGTGATCCCATTTGCTTTATTATTACGTTCCTTTTTTGACAGTAAATGCATTTTTTAAAAGGCTGAAGTAAATCTATGACACCATACCAGTTATTTCATTTCAAAATCGATCGAGCTCCAAAACGTTGTTTGCCAGCTAGAAAAACTGAAAATTAGAGTATTAAAAAAATTATCATTATATATGTTATAGAGGAATAGCAATCGATAGAGAAGTCTCGTGATTGTTTCAAACCGTTTTAAGCAGATTAATGACTTAAAAAATAATAATATTCTCACCTGATTACTTTAAATTTACGATCGAATATTTCTTTTTATAGCTGATTTTCTGATTGAATTTGTAGTTCTGTGTCAAATTTTGATTGTTGTCTATTTAGGTTTTAGGTACTATTAACCGTATGTCTGCGATTAATCAGCAACGACCACACGGCAAATTTAATAAAGATGTTAAATTCCTGACAAAGATCAATATTTCTTTTGTACGCCAGTGTCATGCAAAGCATTCGAAGTTTTGCCTAAAATCCAAAATGTTATTGAAAAAGCCTGGGAGCATTTATTACAGATTGTCCGAGAAGTTTTTAAAACGATTACTCCAGATGGGTTTACATGTAAACAAAATTTCATCATGTTTCAAGAGCATTATGCTTTGGCCTTGTGGAATTTTTTAAAAATTCATCAAAAAATTCCTATTAAAAAGTGAAAATTTTATACTCCTGTAGCAAAATCATCATGCAATGCGATCATTAAGTCCACGAGCGCATCATTAAAAACAAGTGACACTGAGGTTCTGTTTTCGAAAAGTTTAACGAACTTCACCTCTCCATTTAGCCAGAGAAAAGAATTTGAACAAACAAATCGATCTCAAGACAATTGAAATGATATCTTATCCATATAGCTTTATCGTTTTTTTTCTGCCATCTGCTCGTAAACAGTATCAAATCACGTAAACAAGGCTTATTTTTGTAGTTAAGATAACTTCCACAAATTCAAAACAAATTCGTTCTCCTTTCTTTTTTTTAAAAAAATTCATTCTTGTTTATATACGTATATATACATATCTGAAATGAATTAATTATTTAATATGCAGGATTTAATTTAATATGCAGGATTAGTCAGACGATATTAAAAAGAGAATAAAAAATACGCGAAAAAAAGTTGACTTCTAGAACATAAACACATGTGCTAGGGAAAAATTAAATTGCTGCAATGTTTTTTTTTGTTCGTTTCTTGTTTTCTAGTTTAATTAAAATTTTATTCTACTGTTTTGTTCAATTCAATTCTTTTAAAAAAGGTTGTCAATATTTTTATATTAATAATAATTAAAAGATTTCCTTGCCTTATTTATATAATGCCTTTATACAACAAACAAACTTTAATTAAAAGACCATATAATAGATCTGTCTACAGTAAACAAAAAATCTCAAAATGAAACTTCATTATCAGTGAAAAACCTAACTGATCAAGCGTAATAAACTTGACAAACGCAATTACAAGTATTTTTTCCTTGTATTTCTAGCATGCTAAAAGAATATGGCGCCATTAAAAAAATATTATATCGTGTAAAAAAAAGATAATGGATTTTTGGTGTTTGCGTCTAATTTTTCACTTATTAAATTTAAAATTCGATGCATTTTGATAAATTTTGGTGACAAGATTTCAGACAATTTAATTTAATTATATTCTTTCTTTTTTACTAGAGATTTTTTTTTATGAATCTCCACGTTTTGGACATTTTTGAGATCTAAAAGCATATTTTTGGAAAATGTGTTTTTCTGCGACAACCACAATTCAAAAATGTTTTAAGCTAGATGGTTGGTATATGATATGCGGTCTTTAAATCCAAATTTGCTTATTTCTATCAAACTTTGAGTAAAAACTGTTCAGAGAAAGTCCGTCTGTCAGCCTGTTCAAATGTAAGTAAACACTGAAATTGGAAAATGAATAGAAAATAAAATTAAGTTCACCGATTCAACATCTATGGTGTGAAGCCTTATAAAATTCAACAATGGGCTGACTCAGGGCCCGACTTAGCCTAGTTGGGCCTGGGGCAAAAACTTCTTTGGGGCCCCTTCTGCATCTCTAATTTAGTAATAAGGAACATTCATTGAAGAAGGAAACATAAAATAAAATTACTATTCTATTTGGAGCCCTCAGTCATGTGGGGGCCTGGGACAACCGCCCCGTATGCCCCCGCTTTAATCAGACCCTAGGTTGACTGTCTGTCCATCTGCACTTCTAGAAACGGACAATTCAGACACGCAATGACTTAAACATATCAAATTTGATATGGGATTTTGTTATTACAAATGCAGTTTTGAGTCAAATTTTTGTTTCAATCATTTGAGAAATATGTGTGTAAAACACAAATTTGATTTTTCTATAGTTTAAAACTCGCCAAAAATGGCACTCGAGTTATTAAACTCGCCAAAAATGGCAAGGTAGATTCGGTGAAATGCTATATTCTCGCCAAGAGTTAATATTTCGTAAATATTGCACGTTAATGCCATGGCGCCAATGTAAGGTGTTCTCTAGGATGACTAGTTTATTAAAAAATATGCGAGATTGTTTTGGAGAGACAATTTTTCCTAGTTTTAATACCATATTTACTCTTGATTAAATAGGAAGAGAAGGTTTTTTACGTATTTAGTTCAATATCTAATACCAATTTTCATTCTAATGATAGATACGTGATTAATTTCACTCATATAGATCATTATATTTTTCAGCTATCAGGTTCAAAGACCGACAGATACACAAGCACATTAGAATGGTTTGTGGTCTGCCTCAAAATTTTAAGCATTTTCTTTAATAAAGCTGTTATTCTCCTACATAAAATTATTGATCTTGAGTACGGATACGAATTCTGCAAGTGCTCAGCTTTTTATTTTCAAAGTCCTGCGTGTGATGTTTTTGTTGCTACGAGTCATAGTAATGAAAACTTTACATGCATTTTGTACATTTACATGCATTTTGATAGAAAGGAAAATTTGAAACAGTAATAGCTACGAGTCCTCATACAGTTAGAGCTATTTAATGCAATTTTTTATTCGGTGATTGAATTCTAACAATTTTGGCATTGCAAAACCATTATAATGTTTTCTATTAGTGTATAAATGTACACTAATGCAATGTATAAGGTATATAATGCATGTGAACATATCATGTTAATAAATCTTTAAAACAATTTTAACTATATTTTATGCAACATTGTTTTAACTTCTATATAGATTTATAAAGAGCGTTGTAACTATTAATATATTTTTGTGTATATGCTTTTTGTAACATATAATTAATAAGTAATATAAAAAAAATTAAAGTCACTTTCTACTTAGGTGAACGAAAATTTTTTTTATTTAAATTCCTTTTTATTGAATAATTACAATTAGAATAAATAATTTATCAAAAAAGTGTGTCTGGATGAAACAAAATCACGCCCATATCCATTGAAAATAAATTAGAACACACTGCGCTTGCGTGAATTTTCAACGCCAATTGGAGCGATGCAAATGTGTGAATTTTCTACGCCAGTCAGGGGAATGCAATAGAGATTAGAAATTTTTAATTTCATTTATTCTGTTTTATTTTAATTCGAAAGTACTTCAAAATGAATCCGAAAAAACGATTAATTAACAATGTTTGATTTTAAATGCATCGCACACTAAGAAAATAAACGGAATCGTTTGAAATAATCGGCCGAAAACATGTTAAGCCTAACGTCATTAGCGTGAGAAAAAAACAAACTGAAGTCTTACTCATTTGGATGTGGGGAAATGATGATTTTATGGCGGGAAAGTTAATTTTTTAATTATTAAATAAAAAATTAACCACATTAATAAATTATGAGATATTTGAAAAAAACTGTATTAACATCAAGTGCCATCCAATAGAAATTTTTAAAAATGTATTTAAACTTGAGTAGATGAATAAAAAGTATTTTATAAAGTATTATATAAGGAAAGTGAGAACTAATAGTAGGAATTAAAAAAGTAAATTTAAAAACGTAACAGAATAAAACGAATCATTCTTTGTCTTGAAGTTCGATTGAAAAAAAGAATAAAATAGGTCATATTTGATTGAGACCGCCCAATATCATTTATGTATTTTTAATCTACGCTTTTCGTCGAAAAATAAAAACTTGTTTACTTACGGTGATAAATGCAAACCTGAAAATAGATTTTTTAATATTAAAAAAAAGCTTGTATTCAATTCTGTCACCAATATGTATTATAAACCTCAAAGACGAATCCATCAAATACACCAACAGGTTGCTTAACAACGGTAAATGAATAAAATCTATTCAAGGACTTCCAACATAGTTGTCTGAATGAAAGAAATTACTTTATGTTTGCAGAATAAAAAAACATGATACAAATTCTGTAAAAATTAATAATGTTTTTAAACTGTATTTCATCTTTCTTTCAAATTTCTGTTGAAAACTTTATGTTGTTTATCTGTAAAAAAATTAATAAAACTGGATTGTATGAAATGACGGAAGCTCTAAAAATTGCATTTGAGGAAATAAAATATATTGCTGCACGAAGTGAAATGGAATGGTGAAATTAAAATATTTCAAAATTGTTCGTAATCATTTTTCTACTTCAACTATCGTTTGGTAAACAATTTCTAAATTTCTTAGAAATCGCAGATTCTTTTTTATAAGCTGTAGTTTAAAAAATATCGTTCTTTAAATGAAGATTAAGTTTTTCGTTCTGCATCAGAAAAGGAGAAAGTTATTAGAAGGGTAACAGTCTATTGCTTTTAAAATTAAAAAGTTTTAACGCTTTGTGATGGAAAATTATCAAAATTGCATTAGCTTAGGCATAAATGTTGACAACAAAGGAGGATTATTAATTGTGCATTTGAAAATTATATAAGGTAATTGAATTAATAACAAAAAAAGAAAACAAATTATCTTTTAAAATAGTTCTAAATATATATCAATATAAAATTAAGAATAATTCATCAATATAAATTAAAATAAATAATCAATATAACTAAATTAATTAAAAAATAAAAAGAGAAAATAAAATCTATGATCGCAAATTTTTAGTTATCGTGTGAGAACATTATTTTTTAAGTCCTTATTTGTCTTAATTAATTTATTAACCAGATGAAACCAGTCGAACAAATGCATCAATATTTAATAAAAACGGTAGTTTTTTTTTCTTATCTTAAAATAGATTGAGCTCCAAAAGCCAAATAGAACACTTTGTTAGACATCTAGAAAAATTGAAAAAGAAAGTTTAAATAATTAAAAAGAAAATTGAAATCTATGTTTGCAAATTTCAATATTTCATGTAAGAGAATATTATTCTTTTTAACTCATTATTTGTCTTATTTAATAAAGTCATTAAATAGTTTAAACCAGTTTGAAAAAACAATACTGGTAAGAGCAAATCAACCTTTGAAAAACATATCTGCTTTCAAAGAAACATTCTTAATAAGAATGCATTATTGGTAAAAGCAGATACAAAATATATGCGATTAAAAGATGTTGATGAATATTGCCATTCATATTTTATTCATTTGTTACGCGATTTGAAACTTCAATTATTCAAAAACGAAAATAACATCATGTTCTCACATGATTAAAAATTATATATACATATATATATATAGAGAGAGAGGGACAGAAATCTCGCCATTTTTCAAACCGATTTAAACTCGTTAATAACTTAAATTAACTAAGACAAATAGTGACTTAAAAATATTACTGTTTTCACGTGATAACTTGAAATTTGCGGTCGTGAATTTCATTCCCTATTTTTTTTTATTTATTCATTTTGTTTAAATGTATCTGAGACTTGATAGTAAGTAATTGCCCAAATTGAATTTCAAATCAATGGGACGGTTTTCTGGAGATAAATGGCAAAGTGCAGAAAGCAATTCTAATCATTGGAAATACTCATAAATTATAAGTGGCACAAGTCAAAGCAATAAATAAATAAACATTACAGGCATCAAGTTCAGAAAGGAAACATAACAACAACAAAAACTATGTTACTGAGCTTTTATCAAAAGTACGGAAGTAAAAGAAGGCGAAATGATACAAAGTATAAACTGTTCTACTTAGGTTTACATATCATACGGTAGACTGAAACTGAGAATCAAAAAAATACTTTTGTTTTCCGTGTTTGATTAAACAGGTGGTACCAGCTAGGCAACAGTTGCCTTAATTTGACCGATGACATAATTTTTTTAAAGTATCCCCGTTCTCTTTGTTTCAAAACATGTTTCATAAATACAAGGTGTTTTAGTAATAAATAAGCTTTTGATTAAAATTACTGTTGTATAACTGTAGCTTTAAAATTGCCCAGATTTTCTAATTTCAGGTGGTGCATATTCAACACCTGTGTTCTAGATTTTCTTTCCTGGATTAATTGCATTCTGAATTTACTTGATAAATGCCATGTTTTAGTATAAAAGAAAAAAAAGATATCTACATTTGTGATCATGTTAGAACATGATGTGTTTTTTGGGATGAGGTTCCTGGCGTCAACAAAAATCCGTAGGCAAAAAATAAAAAATTTATTCCGTAGGAGGAAAAAAGAAATTATAATCCGTAGGCGAGAAATAAAAATTTTACTATCTGCACAAGCATCGAAAAAAGTCAGCTTTTAATAACGTGATGCCATTGCATTGACAAAAGCTCTGATTTATTTTAAAAAAATAAGTTATTGACTACAGCAAATAAAACATAGAAAAATGTCAGTTTGATCACGCGATGATATGAAATGTGATATTTTTTTTTAACAAACAATGCGAGACAAAGTTTTTCGGATTGTTTGCAATACTAAAGTGACTCATTCGATGAAACAATTAAAGTGAATGAAAATATAATTTAACTCTCACGAGCACGTGGTGCTTGGTCGTTCAAGAAACAATATTCTGACCTAATACATTGAAATATGCAGACCAGATTTCCTTTTAATCTTTTTATTTTTTAAGGTATCCAATAAAGTTCATTAAAGTTTTAAAAACTGACATATAAAATATTTAATTTACTTCGGAATAACTGAAATAGCATTGAGGATAGCTTTTAGAATGTCTATCTATCTATACATACATGTAAACAATTAGTTTATGAAACTTTCGGTATTTGTCTCCCCAAAACCTTCCGGCATATTTTCTAATAAACTTTTCATGCCCGAGAACATCTTGCATAACACTGACATACAATAATTACAAAATATCAAGTTTTAGCGTGAATATAGCATTTTTTCTGAATCTATCCTGTTACCCTTGGCGAATTATTTGGCGATTAATCCCTGGCATGCGGTTAATAATATCTAAAAATCCGATTTGAGCTTTAAACACGTTTTTTCTCAATCGATTGCAATCAAGATTCGACATAAAACTGCACTTGTCGTCACAAAATCCCATACCAAATTTGATGCAGTCAAATTAATACATTTTTAAATTATATAGTTTATATGTTTCTGAAAGTACAGACTGACAGACAGTCAATTCGTTGGTGGGTTTGGCCAAGCTTTGACAGGTGTCTACACTATAGGGGTCCATAGGTGTAAGATTTGTTACACTATAGGTGTACCAAATCTTATCTCTCTAACTCTCTTCGTTTTGTAGTTATCCTGTTAATTTGTATTCGAACAGCCGGACTGATGGACTTCCTCTAAACAGATTTTATTCAAAATTTGACAAATATCTGCAGAATCTAGTGTAAATACCCTTTAAGAAATTTCATCCATCTAGATAAAAGCTTTCTTGTGTTATCTTTGGCACAGAAATAAAATGCGCGAATTTTCCAAAATGTGTAAATGTGTAATACGCCAAAATAGGCCTAAAATGTGTAAATTCGCCAAAATCTCGAGTTCCAATTTTTTAACGTTTACTACATTTTCGCTATACTATATATACGAGAAAATTTTAAAAAAAGATGCTTAGTAAATAAAATTATAGAAAAATTTTCAATTTTAAGAAAACAGTATGAACATATTTGAAATACTTCTCAAACTATCTAGAAATAAGATCCCTTATAATAGAAATTATTTTAATAAGTAAGTATTTTATGAATGTCCTCAGCTGTCGTTAATGCTTTAGTGCCAAACTTTCTCGATATTTTGAATTATAAATGACTACAAAACGCAACTGAAGAAGGTTACCATATAATATCTGTCCTATGACAGCCTCAATGTTGTTGTTTTGAAATCATGGGAGAGCATGATATTGTTTTGGTTTGGGGTTTATGAAGCTTCAACATGCGTAGGCAACAAATTGATGATTTATCCTTTTGAGGCATCGATTTTTCACTTTCAGGTTTATTAGAAAATAATGCGGAAGGTTGTCCCATTTAGTGATTTATCTCCAAAATATCGTTTAAAATGGAAATTTAATTTGTAATTCAAAAGTTTAAACAATGGCAACATTGTTACATTTCTTTTTGTTGTTAAAACGTTTTTATCATGTGAGAACATGATGTTGTATTGATTTGTGGTTTTTAAAACCATAAAAGGAACAGGCAGAAAATTGGCAATTTATCACTTTTGGGGCATTAATTTCCGCTTTTAGAGTAGTTAGAAAATGGTACATTTGGCGACTTTTCGCCAACAAAAGTTATTACTTGGCGCGAATGTCCGACATGTACCCGATTCTTGATATATCGGCACATGCGTATTCTGATAGTCACATGATTGTTTCAAACCTGTTTAAATTTATTGATGAATAAAATTAATTAAGACAAACAATACCTTAAAAATAATAATGCTCTCACATGATAACATGAAATTTGATATAGCAGTTTTTAAATTTTTTTTTCGTTATTATAATTTTTTATTACCAGTTTTCGGTTTTATGTTTTTTTTTTCGAATATTTACTAAATTTTATTGAATAGCTTTTGAAAGATCATTTTTTTCCGTGCAACAATCATATTGAAATATTCATTCCTCAAAAAAATGCATTAAAATTGTTTTTTCACTTTAGTTTATTAGAATATAATAGCAATAAATATGGGGGGGGGGGTTCTCTTTTGTGGCAGAATTGATTGAAGTGAACATGCTATGAATGGATAGATAAAGAATTAAAATAAAAATTAACATTTCAATTATTATTTTCGAAGAATTTTACGACTAAAATAATAATAAATAATAGTTTATTTCCTGTTTACAATATTATTATTTTCGATTCTGCTTTAATTTGTTCTGTATTGTTGAAACTGCTGTAACCATTACTCCTATATATTAAAAACAAAGAATGTTTTAGAATCTACATGTTGAAGTTTTATTTTTATATCATAAAAATAAAATTCTAATTATTCGAAGTACTTTTTCAATCTTGCTGGATATTTGAATGTTAGAATTCTCTTTCTGATAATTGGGATATCTAGGTTTTTGCATTTCTCGATATTAATTCTTGATGCTTAAACCTTTACTCAACAGTTAAGGAAATATTTATACTAAAAGATAAGGACGCTTAAAAATAAAAACAGATTTTAAAATCATAATAATTTCTTTCTAAAAATGTCACAAAGATAGATAAATATCTGATATTTTTATTGTTTTGAGCAGAAAATAAAAAATATTATGCAAACCACTTAGGGACAGAAGAAAGAGAGGGGGAAATGATCCGTGAATGGTGTCAATAACAGGAAATAAAATAGAAGGTTTTATATAACTGAAACTGAGGTAGATTTAGTAATGCTCTTATAAAATTCGATAAAAATTGTTTTTTTTCTTAACATTTGTGATTGGTTTAGTTATTAGAGCAGTTACATTAAAAACGATGGATAGAATAAATTTTAAAATATTTATGCCATGTTTGCAACTTTAAGTTCATTGTTTAACCTATACATTGCTCTTTAAATTGAATTTTGACTTAACTTTCAATCTTCATATTTTACACTATATGACACGAATGGAAAAAAAAATCCGTACCATGATTTAAAGTTATTCAGGTGCAAATAAATATTTCTCACCTAAATATATCTGTGTATAATAATTTTCAAAACGTAGATTTAATTTCACAAAAATGTAACCTAACATGAGTAACCAATTAGTATAGTAAGGAATTAGTTCAGTTCGGACAACGATCTACCTTGGTTGGCTTAGCTTGAGAGAGCGTCCTTTCTCTTGCTGTCGTGTGATCTATAGCTTCGCTGTTATTTTGAAATTAGCGGATTAACTAGAGTTAGTTTGCTGTGAATGTGTTGCTTGTGTGGGGTATACTTAGTACGCGTTTTCATAGATAATAAAGTCTACCGTCTGCATCGTCTTATCGCTCTTTTGTGAGAACTATTTTTCATAACAATATCTAATATCTATCTATCTATCTATCTATCTATCTATCTATCTATCTATCTAT
>JAOUZG010017314.1:1429069-1444337 GCA_026289955.1 Argiope argentata
ATAATCCTCAAAAATAATGACAGGTATAATTGTTTCAATTTAAAATATTTTTTTAAAATGTTCACACATTTTTATCTATTTCTTTTAAACTTTTAAAACTTCAATGAGCCAGCGTCTAAATTATGGCGATTGAGTTCAGCTGCTTGCGCGACGCTTTCGTGACACGGTTTATTACTTCACTCATCCTTCCAATTTCAGTTGATATCAATTGCCCAGTTTAGCCGGCAGAGAGCGCTGCTGTATGCGTTACGTCGTCGCCTCTACTCTGTCGTTTGGAAAAATACTACCAGTCGCGCATTCAGTATTCGAGTGGAGAGAGCTATTGGAATTTTCAGTTACGACTTCTTTTTTTTTTGTTGTTCTGTTTACAGTGCTAATCTAACTGGAAAACTCCTTGTTACTTTAACGCAAAATTAAGTGCATTGGTTACCTATATTGCTATCTTGGACTTCTTCATGATACCCAAAACAACATTGAATGGGTAAGTGGAAATTAAATATTGTTTTGGATAAGTTTGTGCCGTGACAAGTAGGAACGCGTACGTTGGCCTTACGTGTGGTTTTCAAATTTGACGTTTTCCCCTATCTGTAAACACAGTTTGAGGAATTCTGTTTTGATGTAGAAATTCTGCGGCTTTTGCGATGGCGAAAACATTTTGAGAACATTGCATCATTCCATGACTTTTTTAATTTGAAAACACATTATTTGCGAAAAACTTATTTTATATATTGATTTGAATTTAATGCGTTTTTGATTTTTTTTGGAACTAGCGTTCAAGTTTTTCATAATTTTGCAGCTCATATTATATATATAAATGATCGCGTTTTAAAATAGATAAATTTTGCTATATGTTATTCGTTAATATCGTATTATTAATTATTGTGTAGTATATTAAATAATATAAGTTTTGTAAAATGTATACAATTTAAATTGCTTGCGTCTCTTTTTAAAGTTAAGAAATTGATAATTTTCAATAAGAAAGCAAATCGGTGGATGAAATGAGCATAAATAATGCTGCAGTAGTAATTTAATTATTATTTTAATGAAATTTCCGAATGCTGTTGATTTGTTCTTAAAAAGGAAAAGTTATTTTTCCTGAATCTTCTGTGTAGATCTCGTGTTTCGTCAGTTTCAGCCGTAAAGTGATAAGAAAATTCTTTGGAATCGAATGTCAAGTAGCGTGTGTGGAGTCATTAAAAGTTACATCCCTTACTTTTTAACTAGTTCGGTTTAGAACTTTTAACAATACTATTAAATGTCAATAATTTAATGTTGAATATATTTTTTTATTTAATACTGTTGCAAAACCAATAACACGGTTTAATTTTTTTATGTTTGTAATTTTAAAGAATTATTAATTTAAAATTTGTATCCGAATTTAATAGATTGAAGATCATTGCATGGCTATAGATAAGATGCAGGGAAAAATTTGCTCTGAAAAAATTTGCGACTTCAGTTGTCTACAGTTGCTTTCGCGTGTTATTGTTTGAAGAATAACACTTTTTAAGTATCATGGATATCGTTTTACAACAGCTGTTCATACAACTTTCACAAATTCTAGTGTTTTTCTAGAATCATGTGTTCATGGAATTGATAGTTTTGTGTGTGTTTTTATTTACTCTTTGACATATAATACTGATATTTTTTTTTTTCTCTATGGGGATTAAATTCTACCTGTGAATTATGATTATGTATTTCTAGTTTTTATTCTTACTTAACGATATAGTTATTTTTTAAAAAATAGTCTGATAATTGTGTATTAAATAATTCACTGTCGAAACTTATTTTTCTCTATATCATTTTTGTTATTTGCAAGTTATGCAAATAAACATCCATTTCTTTTAATATTTCTTTTATTATTTATTTTTTTCGTAATACAAATAATTTTAGCCAGAAACATATTCTGCCTATACATATTTGAGGAATAAAAAATTAACGTATACTATTACGCTCTTGCATTCATCCATTATTAAATCTATCCGTTTCCCCACAACAGGAAATTTCATTGGTGGGTTTTCTCCCGGAATTCCGGATTTTCCAATTGATTATTGCCGGAAGTGATGACGAAGTATGCAATCTGAAATAAATCGATACGGTTTGAGTTAAGTTTCATGTGACTTCCTACAATTATTAAAATCAAAAATCTTCCGTTTCAAATTTTGTGATTCTGTCAAATAAGGAACTTTATTATTTCTTTAGAATAAAATATGGGTTTTTTTAAATTATATTTTAAAGAAATAAAATAATACAATTTTTTGACTTCTTAAAAAAATTATCATCAAATTATTTTTAATTCAGCTAATTCAAATTTATTTTAAATATCCCTTTATAATATTTCAATAAGTGATTAGTTTTGTAATTAATTCATTTAAATTAAAAACCGAAGTAATTTCCGTAACATTTTAATTGACTGACAATTGAAACGTGAGAAATATTTTTTTGAGTTTCAAAATTACATTGAAACGCTACATTTTATATACGTGGTTCACTTATTTTTAAATTGTTAATAGTTTACGTATTAATTTTAGGGAAGAGTTCCTTTTTATTATAAGTACAACTTTTGAGTTGAATTAATATGGTTATTCAAATGTAATTATGGCTAAGATATTGTGATTTCTAAACCATTTAGGTGATAGGCCTGATTATCTTGTTTTGCTTTGTAGGATTTGGCAAGATTTTATAACAAATCTTAGTTCATTCGTAGTAATTCTTTCATTCGTAATTTTAAATTTCTATGGATTTAAATTTGGTGCGAGAAGTGCAATTATTTTTTCCTTGTCCGTACTGAAGCAATGTGCCCAAAATATTATTTAAACCTGAATTTAAAAGCATTTAATAAATCCATTGAATCAAAAATTGTTTCTACAAAAATTAGTAGTTATAAACTGCTATACAGTTTTTCAGAATTTCCGTATCGAACTTTGAAATTTCTTGTATTGTGCTACAGAAAACACACAGCTTTCAAGAATAGTTTGTGGGGGATATCACCGTTCTTTACTAATAAAGAACTATAATTTAAAAGAATTATTATTTAAAAAGGAAACATAAAATATAAGGGTGAAAATAATTTGTAACGAAAAATAACATATTCCAACCAAATGTATTTTTAAACGTCAATAATTCACATAAAGATGGAAAGATCTATCTATCTATCTATATATCTATATGAATTATATAACGATATGCTTATATTAAATCAAGATCCTATTCATAGATTTATATATAAAAATAGGAATGTCTCCCTTTAACCATTACCCATTTAAAACGCTTGTATATATATGTTGAATTGCACTTTTGTATTATATTCGTTTTCTTAATCTAATTGAATATAAGACGGTCGACTAAGTGTTCTGAAGTTTCTTTTATAGGAAGTATGACCTTTATTTTGAAGAATTATAACTTGCTCTTACGTAAGTTTTGTAAATATTCCTTTATTTGCGTTGCGTCATGAAGTTGATTTGCTGATAAAAATTATTGATTATCGTTTTTCTCCATCAACATCTAGTAACAAATAGAACGATATTAAATCTTTATCAGTGGAAGCGGAACAAAGTTATCTGTTTGTTTTGAATCTGTCTACGTAGACACACCCCATTTTTAGACCTCATCTTTTTCCGAGAGGCGAAATTAAGGGGCAGATCTATTCTGATTGGAGTACGAACGTATGGAGTTTTTGTTCCGTTTTTTTCCCGCCATTATATCATGCGGTTGCCTTATCGAGGCAGAGTGTAACTGTTTGGGTTCTGAGTGACATCCTTTTTCGACATGCGAAAATGGAAAAAATAAATAAAATTTCAGATAACGCAATCCAGGAATTAGAAGTGATTTGAGTAATTTCAAAATATCATTTCTATCATATTCGGCCAACAAAAAGAATTAAAGAAAAAATAAACTAAAGCAAATAAAAGTTCTTTAAAAAAGAGTTTATTAAAAAATATCCATTTAAATAATTGAAATTTCGTAGACCGATCAATTCTGCTGTTCAAATTGCATTGATCTTTTTAATCTTTTTGAAACCTCCTTATAATAACGATGATTGATATTATTCACGCTTTTTTAATTTATTTTGTTCGTTTTAAATTAAGAAATACAAAAATCTTTATTTAAACGAAAATAAATTCTGTTTTGAGAGTTATTTATACTTGTTGTATTCGAATATACTGAATTCTGAAGCACTGTATACGATTCAACTGCTTCTAAATCACCTTTGTGTTATTAACACTAGAGATAAGAATCTATTACATTATCAATAAAAGTACCTAATATGAACCTCTTTAAGCAGTTTTAAATATGGGAGCCTATAGTTAATATTCTCTGTCATGTTAAATATTTTTAATTATTAAATGGCGAAAGTGCTTGCAATTAATTATCAAATCAAGCACGATCATGCGTCCTAAGTCTATCGTATTTTGAAATTGCATTCTTTTAGAGTTATTATTATTATTATTTATATTATTCCATTCGCAATTCAAGCTTTGTATTTTCTTTTATTCCATTCTGATAATTTTCTGAAAAAATAACTGACAAATTCTCATAAATAGCAGCTGTGTTTGCGTAGCAGCTTGGAAAAGCGAACAATTTTTGTAAATAATTATTTATTTATTTATTATATTTTGTGGCTGATTAAAAATTCGAAATTTTCAGCACATTTCTGTAAACTATTCGAAGGTGTTTTTTTTTAAATATTTACTTCCTGGTAGGTGGAAATTAATATATTTTTAAGTAATTAAATTTTTAAATTAACTTGTTAAATTTAAATTGATTGATGATTGATAGCCGAATGAAATAAGTTGAATGATAATATTTTACTATATTTAAGAATAAGTTTGTATTAATTAATTTAATACCCTTTGAGAATAGAGTTTATTTTTGTTTTGGTAATAGGTGATATTTATCCGTGGTTACTGTTTTGATTACATAAAAATAGGTTCAATATTGTACAACCAGTTTTAATTATTACTAGAACATATTCTAGAATTTGCGTTGGAATAAATTACTTTGAAAATTATTTTTAAAATCTATAAATTACTTTAGTATAAAATATAATATATCAAATAAATTGCGTGAAAAGTTTTTATATTAAAATAAGGAAATCAATTGTACCAAACGGTTTTAAAAAACTGTTTTCAAATTTCTACACAAAATATCAATATTTGTAATGCTTCAAATTTTGTTCTCAAATACTGAAATCATAAGAAAATACTTAAAGAATATTTTGAGACAATTAACTAGTTAATTTTTCATAAATAAAAAGATAAACCAAAATAATAGTTGATCTCATAAAGTGTTTAGCTTTAAAATTTTTCTTTTTGTATCCCTCCAACTCTACTAATATTTTGATCACAGTTCTTATATGTTCTCGCTCTTCAGTAACAAAAAAACATGATTACAAAATGCATATAAAATCGACTTTTTAATCAAACTTGATACATTTTCGAACTTTTTTAAATATTACTTATAAAAATCCTATTAAAAATATTTTTTAAAAAAATTATTAAAATAATTTTAAAAGTAAAACATATATTGAAAAAACAAAAGTAATTCAAAATTTCTCCATTGCTTTGCAACAAAGTATCTATGAATTTTCATATTTCAAATTTCATATTTCCATTCAGCTATTTATTTAAATGTTGAGAAATAAAAATTGATAGAAATGGCACAAAAAGGATATTTGTATCAATGAAAAGTTAAAATGTTGAACTTTAAGTTGTTATAAAAAAATATTTCTTTTGGAAAAATTATATTCCATAATTACTCCTGAAAAAAATGGCAACATTTTTGTTAGTTTCGAAGTAATTGAATATTTAATGAATTTTGCACTTTGAAAAGTTGATAGTCTACTTTTTCTTGTTTTAAATAATTAGTATGCTCGGATTTAATAAATTAAACTCAGTTGTTTTGGTTGTATGGACAAAAATTTATATTAAATTTTTAAAGATGCATGCCCTCATAGGGGAACCTAACTTTCATAATATCCTTGTTAAGAAAAAACTATAGTTTTCAAATGAATATTATAGTACATGGACTGTGAAGAAGAAAGAAATATGGAATTCTATACAAATTAAAGTACAGAATAACCCTATTGCTTTGATCCAGCAATTAGCAACAATTTATTGATTAAATATATTACAATAGTTATGATCTTTTCAAAACAGATGTTTACTTTTTTTTACACAAAAAAACTCCAAATTTTCTATACCATTGATATGTGATAAATTGAAGAATAAAGGATAATTAAATGAAAGCTTTTTTCATTTTTATGAAAATTAAATATCAGAAATTATCGTCTGTGCTAATCTTTAAATACTTTAAAACGATTTTAATTATAATGAAACCGCATCAAATAGTTGATTTATCTTTTATGCTTATTTTGGAAGAGGTTAGTACTAGGGATGGGCTGAAGTTACTTTTTCTGAACTCTACATTCATTCTTTTTTATGCTGTTAAATAGATTTTTGGTAAAGATGCTACATTTTTGCTTCTGTTACACAATCGATTCAGCGTATTGATGAATTCTGAATTTTATTTCCTATCTTCATTTGATTAATTGAAATGAATTAATTTATTTATTGTTGTTCGTTAAATTTATATTATATTCTTAAGATAAACATTTTTTGTTTGTTTGTTGTTGTTCTTTTGAATTGTTCTTCTTATGTTCAACCGTAAGAATTAAGAACATGAGTTTTTGTGTTTTTTGCACGGTCTATTTCATTTTTTTATATTGTGCTTTAAATCATCTTTGTATCGAAAAAAACAAGGAGCCGCGTCTTGTCCATTTTGTAACGTTGTTTTGATGCAACTTGCTTAAGCATTCTTTCACGTCCCGTTAATGCCGACATTAAGCTTCTTCACCTTGCTTTGAATGTGGGTCGTGAAAACGCACCTTCCTCCCTTTTACCTGTTTGCCAGTTGGCGGTAACCGTGACTTGAGAGTTGTTTTCGAACTGTCGGAGTGAACCGAATGCCTCTACCTCTCCTCTTAAGCTGTTTTCCCTCTACTTTCATTTGGCACGAGTTGATTCGGGATGAAGTAATGGGGTCTTGTTGCTTGCAGAAAAAAGGTGTTATTGGTCACGCGATTTCGGAGGACTCTCGATTCTCAATCTTAGAAAAAGTAATTGCAATCATTGCTTTCATATCGGAGAAATTAATTTTTCTCGGCGACAGAGATACATAATTTCTATTTTCTTTTGTTTGCCGAATAATTTTGTTTCGTTAGACAGGGAGACATTTTTAATTTTGTTTCTTCAATGAGATCTGTGCTATGTTTTTGAAATTTCTTTCTTTTGATATTAAAATAACTATCATTTGGGGAGGGAATGTTATTATGTATTGTACAAAGCACACCCCCTATAGTCTAGTATAAGAATCTAATAATTATTTTGTCAGTTGGTTGACTTGTAATCGCAAATGAAAATATTTATCAGTAATTTCGTATTTTGTTAGATGGGTACATTTTTAATTTTGAATATGAAAGAAAATCTCTATTATGATTTTATGATTCTGAAATTTCTATCATTTGGTATTAAAATGACTATCAATGGGAAGGGAATGATATGCATTGATTTTTCATATACTCCAGTATTAAGATTTAATAATTATATGGCCAATTGGTCACAAAATGTTATCACAGTTTAAAGTGCTTACAAAATATTGATGTTTGTTTAAATTGATTATACAAGTTTAATTCTTTTTCTTCCTTATTTCTGTTTTCAAATACGTTAATAAACTCCGCTCAGTTAAGTATTGATAATTTCGTGAATAATTCATTATAATGATACGTTTCCCGATTATATAATTTCTCATTACTTAAATAATGATTTCTTGAAATATAAGGATACATTTTACATTGGTTTATATTTCCTATAGCGACGTATATTCCATAATAACTAATGACTATTTTGTCATAATAGTTTTTAATTTCAGTTGTTAAAATTTTAAAATGAAAGCTATATGACATTTATATATAGAAATATTCTTTTTTAAGTTATTCATTTATTTTTCATTTTATTCGAATAAATTGCTTTTGAAAATATCCAATTTGACAACATACAAGCTTTCAGATAAAATTTAATTCTTTTATGATAATTTTTTTTTAAAAATACCCCTATTTAATCTAATGAAAATGTTTTCCCTTTATTTTCGCTGTTCTGTTTTTAGAACAGTAATAGAGGATGCGTAAATACTACTCGTGAAATCGTTTGGTTGCGCAATAAAAGATTCGATTCGATTCGATTCTCTTTAAGTCGTTCGTTATATTTTCCGCTTTTCAAGTTGTTAATTCTAGACGTTTCTATGTAACAATTTCTAGAAATCGTTTTCAGAAAGAGATATTTATATCCAAAAGATATTCGCTAATTTTGAAAACTAATCGCATTTTAACTAGTTCCAATTGACTCTTGTTGGAAAAGAGCAATTATTTGTTTTTAAAACCGAGTGATAATGCATGTTATCACTTATAGAGTGAAGAAAAATCATCTGCACATATTTTAAACAAACGAAACGTGAAGAGATTTTGGCATTTGTCCAGTAAACATAAATTTACGACACGTGTATAGATATTTATTACCATTGCTTTTATGTGCTCCGCATTTTAGAAAGCTCTTATGAATGCCATTACTGTCGAATTTAAAAGAATGTTATGATTTTTCAGAGGTCATTCACTTTAGGCTTGTGTAAGACATTAAATGTTTTTCTGGTCATAATTGATCTTTTAGATAATAATCCATTAAAATTACGTTTTCCATTATGAGATAAAGTTTTATTTGTTTTAAAAATAAGAGTACTCTGCAAATTCCATTTTGTTTCCTTTCTTGATAGTTAACTCTTTCTATAAATAATTTTTAAAGTTTTTTAAAGCTTTTAAATAATATAAATAGAGCCATTTAAAGTAAAAAAAAATAAGTAATAAATGTGGTGTAGGCCCCATCATAAGCTTCCAGTTTCAGAAAACCATTAATATATTCAATAAGTATGAAAATTTGATAATAGTTTGGAACTTTGATAATAAAATTAAAATAATTCCAAAAATTTATTTTGGGATATTTTTAATAAATATTAGAACAGTGATTTCACATGTAGTTTATGTATTGAACCTTTTTTTTTAATTCTGAATAATTTTTATTTCTATTCCAAAAAAAGTTATTGAATTCTTTAAGAATTCAATATTTTTTTTCGGTTGGAAATAAATTAAACATTATAAAAATTAAGAAAAATAAATTAAACATTATAAATAAGGAATTTTAGAAATAAGTTAAGCATTTTAAAATCTACCTTAATTTTTAAAATATCTTAAGAAAAGTCTTAATACATGTTTTTAACTCTATTAGCTTACCAATATTCGGCTGAATGGTTTAAAGCTTAATGGAGAAAAAAAAATTATACCTTTCTGTTGTTTTTCCCATTTGCTTAATATAAAAGGAATTTAAGAAAACATCGTCATTTTACTGATTTTTTTTTGATAAATATTCGTTGTTCCGTTGTTTACGCGATTTTAATCTTTTCAGTGCTGAGTTGTTTATCTGTTGCATTTTTTTAATCTTATTTTTCAGCTATTTGTTACTTTTAAAACTCTTGTTCGTGCGTGACTGATTTATGGTAATTTTCAACCAGTTGAGAAAAGTGGAGTAATCCCATTCCGTTTTTATTTCATAAAAATAACGTGGAAGATGTTCATTCAGATTTGCTAACTGAGTAATAAACGAAAAAATTCTTAGGAAGATTTAACTTATATTACGTAAGGTGTTTTTGTGAATGAAAATATAAAAATCGTTTTCATTTTTTTTATTGCTTGTTTTAAAACTTTCGAAAATGAAGAGCTTATCTGAGAAAAATATTTCATTTCCTGTTTATTTCTATTTCTAGTATAACATTGTTTGTGTGGCCGATTTACGATTTAACCTCATCTAATACTGACTTTATCTCATCTAATATTGACTTAGCCGATTTAGGTATTGTGATTTTTTTTTCAGAGAAAATAAAAATGAAAAAATAATAATAAAATCAAGAATTTTTCAAAACCTATCAAAAATTAATTTTTTTTGAAACCTTACTTTATATAGATATTAAAAAATCTTAAGATTTTGGTTTCTCTAAAATATTTAGAGGTTTAATCAGTCAAATCAGGCTTTGTACAATAAATGAACAATAGTTAGGTTTATAATTTTTTTCTAGAATGTTTTTTATGAAATGTTTATGAAAATTTAGGTATATCAAAATACCTAATCGTCGTAAAGAACTTTTTGACCTGATATCTTAATATATCTGGCCAATGAAACATTTTTTGAGGGAAAAAATAAAAAAATCTTTTAAATTAATTTCATATTTTATGTGTAATTTTTTATTTTTTATTTCGTTATGGTTCTAATTTTCTCTATTTGATAAACATGTACAATAAAAATTCATTTTAATAACAATCCATATTCGAAATGAAAATTGAGATGTTATAGACTTTTTGACTGTCATCGACTCTTAATAGAATAAGAAACAATAAAGAATACTAAAAATAAAATAAACGTTTTTATTTATTAATTTATTTTTTTAATTTGTAATTGTTTTTTATTGAAAGTGATATGTAATATGCTTTTATTGTTAAATTATCTATTGCCTACTATGGTTTTGTACCATGTGGTACGCAAACATTTCGGGGATTGAAACTTATCAAGAATTATAAAAATGTCTAATAAATTTTACTATTTTTAATAAAATTCAACATATTTCAGATAGAAAAGTTGAGCTTCTCTCTCTCTCTCTCTCTCTCTCTTTATATTGCTTCGGATTTCAGTATTTGTTTCTGGTAAAGACAAATTTGGCATTCCATTTCCAAATTAATTTTTTGAAATTTCTGTTTGATTTTTGCATATCAGTATGTCTACAAAAGGAGTTCTTTCTATACAGTTACAACATATTTTAATAATATTTCGTAGCATTATTTTGCCATTTGTTTCCATTCTCTATATGGATGAAATGGAATGACACTTTTATTTCACCTATTTTAAGACGATATTAAAGCTATATATATATTTTAATTTTTACTTGCTACAAATATTATCTACATTTTAAAATTTTACTCATTGCTGATGAATAGCAATCGTTTGTTGAAAATTTTACTTCCTATTGGGCTTACTGCATTTCCTTTTTCACCTCCACATAAGAAAAACATTGATGACGCTTCTGATTCCAAAGGCAGTTGAATGCTCGCCCGAATGTTGCAACTGCAATGTTATTTATGTATCAGATCAATCAGACAAATGCAGATAGCGCGGCAATCAGCTGAACGACGACACCAAATTGACCTTGAGCTCATTAACGTAATCTTACGTTAAGTGTGACATTGAAAGACTCGCATGATTGATGCGCAACTTGTGACAGTTCTCAGTTCCTGATCGCACATTTAGCTAAACCCCAGCTCATTCTCTAGGGTCTTTTGGGGATGATCTTCCCGATTAAGAATTTTTCTGATGGAGTAATATATTTGGCTCTTTGCAAGTAAAACATAACGTTTTGCTAAATTCCCTTTAAAAACATTATTTATTTTGATTGCCGAAACATTTTCCATTAGTGCTTAAAGGTCAACTGTATAGAAACTTGTTGATGATTTATTTATTCTTAATCATTTGTGTTATTGTGTCGATTTAAGAATTTTCTTGAAATTAACTGCAGACTATCATTAATCTAGCTAGATCAGAAGACTTCCGGATTATTAGGGTCATATTTAGCCGGCTTTCTGGCACAGAGGTTGCGCGTCTTTTGTGTTCCGAGTCCCTGTTCGGGCATGGTTGTTCTTTTATGTGCTATTCGTGAGATGTGTGACTGTGCCCCCCTGTAAAAAGGGACTGTGGTGAGTGTGTAGCTAAAGTCGTACTCTTGGCCCTAGTTGGCGATACTTGAAACAAGAAATATCTTTGGCTTGAAATGCTGATGTATCAGCGGAGCTTGCCCATGGCAAGTGCCATAAGTAACAACAACAGAGTTATATTTAAATGCATGAAATATGCAAAGGTATTCAGAAAATTTAGTTGTACATAGTAAGTATTACAAAATTTAATTGGAAATTGGAACAGCAACTTATTGTTTACATTGCGTTGGGGTTTATTGAAGCCATTTTATGCTATTTTGTTAAACGTAATAGTCGTTAAGTGTAATAAATATAGTTTGAGGTAAAAAAGTTGGTATAATTTGGTATATGGTTGTTGCAGTGCATTTATTGTAAAAAAGTGTGTAAAGTTTTTGATTAATCTACTTACAACAATAAATTTCAATATCAACATCGTGGTAGTTAGAAGAATTGTTATGCGATATTTCAGATTTCGGCAAGTATTCTCTAACATTTCGACTTTCACACTAAACAATATCTATCATCCTAATTTGGAATGTGTCAATACCTTCAATTGGTATTCCAAGCACTCTTATCTATTATATAATTCAAAATGGTCAATAAATCGCAAAAGATCGATTTGAATTTATGGAACCATATTAAAACTTTATGGCTTAGGGATAAATTTCGGCTTTGGGATCATAAGGCTTCTAGTTCAAAATTAAAATAGGGCTCCTAGTAGGCAAGTAAATTGATTTCACTGAAGAATTTTGCGGATCTAGTACTCTCCAAATCGATTGCAGTGTATGAAACGTCTTCACTATTGTATTATGTGGAAACTTAACAACGGTTGTTAGCTCATCTGACATCATTCAAAGTTTCGAATACTGTCCCAAATGAACCTTTGTGTTGTCTCAAAATGAATCGTTAATATGGCATAAACGGAAAGACCTCTTCTGTTATTTTTATAAACTACTAAATTAATATTTTTATAATTTAAATTGCAATTATATTCCCATGTTGAACATAAGGATCTCTTTATAAATAATTTGGTCATGTAACACATTTTCCCACTTTAGATGACTGAATGCCGTTGTCTTGGGTCTTTTTTTGATGCTGAATCAGTTAAGAGCTGTTTAGAGTTTTAATTGCTACATTAAATAGTTCTTTTTATTCCTCTCCTTGGAACACTTTTCCCATCTCTATTTACCCTAATTAAGTACATCTCTCGCGATATCTCTTTAGTTACTAGGTTAAAAACCTTCCTTGAACGCCTCATAGTCTGCCGTTTCGAATAATTGTCCTTCGCCATTATAGGTCGGTTAGGGCTGTGGTTTTAGGGTTTGGCAGACATTACTGAGAGCCCACCTGCTATTTTAGAACGCCCCATCCGCCATTGCCCAGGTGGAGAACGTTGGCAACATTTCACATGTTACCAGAACCGTATTTCGTTTCGAATCCTTTTATCGCTGGCAGTCTTAACTGTAAATCAACCATCCCTGCCAACCGGGGGGATTATTTGGATTTACTTTAAAGCTCTTGTTTTCTTCTCTCGCCCGTTTTATCGCTGGTGGAAGATGGTGGTTAGATCTTGCGTCTCTGATATATTCCATCCTTTTGGGTAAGGAAATGGTGTCATGGTCGTGCAATTTTTGCCGCCTCTTCTGAATTATTTATTCCCAGCTCAAGCGGTTATGGACTGTGAAGTCGTGAAAGACTGTATGGAGGGAATGAATTTTTTTTCTTCATGTGGATGTTACCTTTAAGTTTAGGATGTTGGATTCATTTCAGTGTAATATTTTTTTTTTCAAAATCGTTTGCCTGATTATTATTTTTTTAATTCCTACTATTAGTTCACACTCCCCTTATATATATTTACTAGCCGCCTTTGGCGACCAGTCGGTTCGCCAGAATTAGTGCTCTCAAAAATTTTCATATAATATTTTATGTAGCTGTGTCTCATAACAGGTTTTTCATCAAAATATTTTAAAACCAAACAAATTTTGATAATCATATAATTCATTTATAGTATTATTTTCATCAGATGTTCTGTTCATTGTACTATTCATCTTTCTCTTTCTATCCGAGCAATGATTGTCCCGGAATTGATATTTTACTTAAATCGTGGAGAGAAAGGTCTGAAATTCTACGTTTTTAAATAATAGTGAGATTCAAATTTTCATAAATGTAAACACATTAAACAATAAAGACACAAGTGGTTTTCAAAGTTTAAAAACAGCTTGGAAAATGCCGCGCACAGAGGAAATAATATTGAAACTCACATATCCTTCTTTTCTTTTCTTTTTTTTTCTATCCTTTTTTTCTTCACTAATTTTGTTTCTACAAACCCTATTTTCACTTTGTTGTTCTTTTTTTTTCTTCCCTGCCCAAATTTTATTTTGAGCAAGCATAGATTAAATATTCATACAGACTAATAATAAAAGCAGCTATTTTCTTTCTTTTTTAAATATCCCGTTATCTATGAATGAAAACCAACTGACTTCGCGTATTTCTTTTTAAACAAATCGTAATTTATTACTTCCTGCTATCTTACTCAGTTGGTGTGGGGGAAGGAAATGAAGATTTTTGGCGGGAAAGTAAGAAAAGTGTCGTTTTAACTATTTTCCTTGCAGTTTTTTCATTTTTTCTCTCCATAAGAACCATCCTCGTGTCTTAACGAAAATATTTTTTAAAAGGTTGGTCGAATCGGTCGAGCCATTCTCTAGTTTTGCTCTTAGCAACGCATTTCGAGTTGCATTTTTATTAATATAGATATATCTTCTTCAAATTTTCAATCGCTAATAAAATACTTTTTTCAATCACTCAAGTTCAAATACATTGTTTTAAACTTTTAGTGGATGACATCTGATGTTAATACAGTTTTTTGAAGTATTAATTCATTAATTTTGTTTTTTTATTAATTAAAAATTAACTTTCCACCAAAAATCTTAATTGCCCCATCGCCAAATGAGTACAGTTTGTTTTCCCCCCACACTAATTAGGTTTAGTAACATCCGTGACCGCAACTAGCTTTGAAAATTCATGCATGCGCAGTGTATTGATTATTGACAACTTTATTTTCAACGGATACGGACTTGATTTTAATTAATTGGCTTGTTGTTTGGTTGTATTTCAGGTACACATTTTAAATAAATTGCTTTTAGGTTAGTTGTATGCTTTTGTAATTAAATTGTATTTATGTTAGTTACATATTTTTCGTACATAACTAAAATAAATTTTTCTTTATTGACCTAAGAAGAAATTGACAGAAAAATTTCAATAAAAATTTTACCCAATCTGCCACAAATTAAAACTATTAAAATATTACAAAAAAAATAATTTGATGCTCCTCTTTGACTTCAGGTGGCGGAATTTTTCGGGTCATCATCAGATTTACTTTTTTGGACTATGGTCAAATCTGTTGACAGAAAAAAAATCCCTATTTTTGGAATC
>JAOUZG010017314.1:1453375-1463791 GCA_026289955.1 Argiope argentata
TTGAATATACAATACAATATACAGTTTACCTTGAATATACAATTTTAAGTGGAACTCGGATTAATTAGAGCTGCAGATCACGTTTAAATAATTAATTATACTTTTAAAATATCATTTAAATTAAAGAATGATTAAGATGAATAGATCAAATCAAACCGAATTAAAAATACTGATAAAGAAATCAAAAGACGTGCAAGTTTATCATAATAAAATATGAAATTGTAAATACAGTTTTTCTTACAAAACGAAGGACGATTGTTTAATTCAATGTATTATAACCATATTTAAAATCCTCGAACGAGCGAATACTTCCGAGAATATGGTTTCATAATTTTTTCTGTCCTTGAATGGCCATTGTATTTTAAGCATAATTGCGACATCATTTCTGTAGAGAAATCGATAAATATCCATTGTGTGGAAAAATATTAGAAATAAATAAAATTATCTCATCTTGTATGGGAATTATGTAAAACACGATAGCTTCTTCGTAATTTTAGATTTTGTTCTATTTGAAATGCAAAAACCTGTGAATCTTAAGAGAAAAATTAAAATTCTTTAATCCTGGCATATAAAAATTCATGTTGTCTCATAAAGTCACAGACCAACGTTTGCAGAATGGAAAGATTGGCCTATAATGTAATAGCAGATTATCAGACCAATCAATGTAGAATGAAAAAGCATGGTCAATCAAAATGATTTTTAATAAAATTATATATAGTAAATGAAATAATTTGTTTGAAAATAGGTGGAAAGTATATTTATCAAATAACTATCTTTTTTATCAGCACTTTTTATATAGAACTTAAAGTAAAGAATCAAAAGTTTTTTTTACTGCACAGAAAAAGAACATACCACGAAGAATAAATCTTGAAATTGCAAATCTCTATCTTTGTGCCATTTAAAAGTTTATTTGCTTGTATAAGAAAAGAAAGTAAATATTATTTTTAAAAAAAGGATAAAATGAAATCTGCTATGCATATTTCAGTGTATCACGTCAGAACAGCATTTCTCGAATGGCCAAGCACCACGTGATCGTGCAAGTTGAATTATATTTTTATTCATTTTAATCGTTTCATCGAATGAGTCACTTTAGTATTGCAAACGATCCGAAAAACTTTGTCTCGCATTTATTGTTTTAAAAAATATCGCATTTCCTATTTGTTTCATTTCATATAATCACGCGATCAAAATGACACTTTTCTAGGTTTTATTTGCTATTGTAATCAACTTATTATTTTTCTTAATCAGAGCTTTTGTTAATGCAATATCAACGCGTTATTGAAAGCTGACTTTTTGAGATACTTGTGCAGATAGTAAAATTTCTATTTATCACCTACGGATTTTTGTTGACGCCAAAATCCTCATCCCAACAAACAGCATAATGTTCTGACATGATAATAAACATGTAAGTCATAAATACAGATTGAATTGAAATGAAATTACTTCATACTGAGAATTGAGAATCATGTTCATGAATCACGCGGGATGCCATGTTATTGTAAATGCTTTCAGAAATGGTAGATAATATTAGATTTCTTTACTCATATTAATGATTTTAAGAAATTGATGAAGCAGATAAAATGTTTTTTTAATTTTAATTTTGGTAAATAATATCTCCTTGATGACAATATTGATTGATAAGCATATATTTTCTCTTTAAAGAAATAATATAAAACTATTTGTTTCCTTGAACAAATCCTTCACCACACCCAACATTTGCGTCATTTTTTATTTCGGTATTATATAGCAATTAAAACACGTGTTCATTGAGAGAAAAAAAATCATTCGTCATCCATGTTCTTAGAACTTGCATCTCATTTGTTCTATATTTGTACCATGCTTGCTTATGAACCCCAACCTTTGGTTCAATCTCCATGACAGGGCAAAAACTGGCTTTGGAAAATGGGATCATTTCTGCAGTTTGCGGTTCCACCTACCACATCCGCCTTTAAGAAACAATTGCTGTTGTTGTTTTCCTCGGATTTTGCCTGCCAAGGACAGAATTATTTGAAGAGTAATTATTAATATCCTCTTCTCTTTCTTTCTGTTCAGGGGCTTGGATTTCGTCAAACCTGTTGGATGCTTGCCAGAGACCAAATAATTTGTTTTTTTATATATTGATTTGTTTTTTAATATTATCTCCTTTGAATTCTACCGACAGACAGGAACCCAGCTGTCAAGTGAATTCTTTGTTGTGATGTTTAGTTTGTTACATTGAGATAAAGTCCGTATTTATGAAGGGACAAAAAAACACATTATATTTATTGTAGCTTTTTTGGGGAATGGGAAAGGATCGGTTTTGTTTTCAGAATAAAGTCGTAACAGTTTAAATATTTACTGTCGAATCGCTGAATGTTATCTTTCGTGGTAAATGAGTCAGCAGTTTGGGGAAGGGAACAATCGTAAACAAATGTACCCAACGCGTTATCATGCAGATGCTCATTGCTAGCAAAAAATAAAAAAATCACTTATGTGCAATCGCATAGATAGGTTGTTTTTGTTTTTTTAAAGCAAATATATATGAAAAATGGATACGTTTTATTTATTTATTTATGAGAAAGCAGTTATGGGATTCGTTTTTCATTTTCAGAATACTGTTTCAGATATTAACCAATAGATGGAAACGGAAAATAATGAGTCAGAAAACAAGATTGTAAGTTTTTTTTCTGTCGGGGCACTATATATATATGTGTGTGTGTGTGTGTGTGTGTAATGATATTTTTAAACTCTTTATTTTAATCCTAATTAATTTCCAAAGCCCTATCTTAATTTAGCCCATAGTAATATCATTCTAAAATATTCTCTAATTTCATGATCTATTTCACTCGCTCTAGTTAATTAATTCAAGAGAAGCTGTGTAAAATTGCTGAAACAGCTAAACGCCTGTTACTTTCTCATGCTCCGCGGAAGAGCCTAAACAAAATACTTTTAAAAAGATCCCTGTGTTTCCCTTACCTCTTATGCGTGAAACATGGAAATCCCCACTGAAATCCAAGTTTATAAGCTCTATAAAAATTTTTTTTCCCTATCAAAGTCTTGGTATTTAAGACCAGGGATAATGATTTCCCGTCCCTTTTTGTACACTTAGCTTTCGTGAATTCCGTGTTGTGTCGTTCTGTGTTGTGCACGTCGCTTTCGCTTGTAAATAATGCCTGCTCCCGTGATGGAATAAAAAGAACTAAAAATTCAACCTGTTTTCTATGATTTCGGCCACGACTCTGCTATTTATTCTCAACAAATTATTTAAATGTGTTTTTCATTTATATATATATATATATTCGTGAAATGAAAGTTAATGGTGAAGATGACATATTTATCTATGAGGTTTTAATTCGATGTTTTAACCCCTTAACCAGTTTGCCCGTACGCCATTCGTGCATCGAATTTCGATAGTTTTAAACAAAAAATAAATCATTCATAACAATTATAATTTATTAGTAAAATGACTTCGAATACGTAGATAAGCCAAGTATTCCATAGATTTTTAATTGAATCAAAATAAGAAAATATTCCCATAATAGAAGGTGTCATCTTATTAGATAGTAAGGAAAATAAACCAGTTAAGGGGTTAAACCAGCATGTCTTTCAGAATTTTTTTTTTTTTTTTTTTTTTGAAAATGCTTTTAGAATATAATCATGATCTTGCGAAATTTTTTTGTTAAGAAAACTTAATACAACTGCATTAGATTATTGATTAGATAATTGTTCATCTGATATTTTGTCTTATTCAAATGCGAACACAAAGGTAATCATTCCAATATTCATCTCTTTATGCGTAAATTCAAAAATCAAATGAAAAAATTCTTTCTTTTAAAGATGGACAAAAAATTTTACAAAATTCTTTCTCAAATTTAACATTTGTGGATATAAATGCATACAAATAAATAAAATCTTCAATGATTATCAGGTATTCATCTTATCTCTAATTTTCAGAATGTACCAGGAAAAAAATTATTCATCTCTTGTTGCAGATTAAACATAACATTTTTTTCATTGTGTGTTGACATAAAGCGAGTTGATTTTTTTGATGTCATACTAATACGTCAATTTACGGCTTTGATCTGCTGGTCAATAATGTAATCAACAGTATTAGCTCATTTAATTCATGTTATATAATCTAAAAAGATCCTTATGAAGGTCAGAATTAAGGTAGTTGTAATTGAATTCGAAACTGTAAACATTGAAGTCTTCAGGCTATTGCCTCATTGTTATTAGAAATCACATAAAGAAAGAAATGGAGCTTAGTATAAAAAGAACGCCACATTCTTTCCAAAAGTTTCGAATTCATTCAAATCTTAAAAAAATAACATTGTATATAGATTTTTTTGCGAAATGGTGGAAACGTCATTTCGCATAGATTTTTTGTATTTATAATTTCTTTTGGAAATTAAAAAAAGAACAATATTTAATTTTTTCATTCCATATTTATTTTTCACAATTATGTTTATATTAAACCTACATTAAATATTTAATTTTCATATTATTCTATTAAAAATTAGGGTATTCCAAGAAACTTTTTTGTTCTATAAATAAACCATAATTTTATTTCCTGATTATTGTAATAATATTTTTAAGGCATTATTAAATGTATGAAATTTTATTTTGAATTGTCTCTACAAAAACGAAATTCAAATTCTATTTTGTTATCAAAAAGAATTTTAATTTCGATTTTTTTTACATGCTACATATATATGAAAGCAATTTTAATTCTAATATATCTTCCTTTGCTGTTTTGAAAAGATTAATTTTAATATCTAACTGCTTTAATGCCAAACGATTTTATTATGATAAAAATGTACAAAACTTTTGTCAAATGAGAAAAGTTTCAAGAGAATAAAGGCTTCCTAAACTTTTTTTAATTAAAAATTGGAGATTTTATTCGTATTATTGTTTTTAGTTAACTTATATTAAACTTTAAATTTGCTTTAGTGTAAAATATATCTGAGTAATCTATTATGAAAGAGAAAGTAGTTATTTTTAACTGAACATAATAATTTTAAAAGCGAAATATTACATCTGCTGAGATAAAACTTTTTTATCGTCTTTTCCTTATTTAGTGTTTCTGCAAAATTTCATATCTTGCTTTTTTTGAAATCATTTATCCTGTGAAATCGGGTACTTGTGAACTTGAGAATGTTACTAGCCGTAAAAAAATGGGGGTGAGATACTGTTCCACAATATCTATCTGCCCATGCTGATAAGATTTCTGCACGTGTTCGTTAAAGAGCATGCAGCTAATTTTCTCAATGTATTTCAGTGAATTCAAAAATTATTTTAAAAGATCAAGTAAACGTTTCCAAATATTTTAATTTTAGCTGAAATTTTAAATATGCACATTTTTAATACAATCTTAATGTTATGTTTTCAATAACAAATGTGCATAGCGAATCATATCTGATGATTATAATCTGCATAACAATGTCCATCAATATAAAAAATTTTTAATTGCAATATATTTTAGAATACTTTAATTCTGAACAATGGTTAGAATGGTCATTTGAAAAATGGTTAGATCATTTTTTAAAAATTATTTTAATATTCCATTTTTTGTTTACAATTTCGGAATTCATTAAACTTAATGAGACATATTCTCGCTATTGTTTCGCTTAATGAAAAATAATTAAGAAGTTTTTTTTTTTGGTAATTCCAAATACTTCTTCCGCTTTCGGTATTTCTAGTTAAAAATTTTCACTTTCACTATGAATTCTAAACATTGAAAAGGAAGTTAATTTATCCGCTGTATTATTCACTTTTTAAAATCCTTTCTCTGTTTTTAGACAATTACTTTTGTTTATTCAAAGCATTTTGAATTATAGTAGTTGTTGTTCTTGCTTTTTTTCCCTCATTATATTCTGTCATTATTTACATTTTGTCATTTCGACATTACATCCTGTCCTTTGAGACATGTTTTGAAAATTTCTTGCATTTTTCTCTTATCGTAATGAAGAAAATGGTTTGTTTGTGAGAATTTAAGGCCTTTTGTACATATAAGTTGTTTTCTCCTTTTACATTTCCTCCTTCTCTCTTTAGAAATATGCTGGAAAATGATATTTTATTACTGATTTCAAATGTTTTGTTGAAAAGTCTTTGCGAAATAATGCCAAAGAAAATTAATTTAGATGTAATCACTAAATACGGATGTATTTTTATGACTTCAATAATTGCTTGAAAATAGAAGTCCTGCTTGTGTAGCTTTTATTTATTATTTCTTGTTTTTATTAAGATAATTATTATTGTAATAATAAGATTGATTCATTGTTGTTGAGGAATCTTTACGTTTCATCAGTATGCATTTTCGATCCGATTGAAGTATAGATGTAGTTATCAATGAGTTTGCTACGAGCTTACCATTCAAAATATCCTTGATTAGCCCTGAAAATCAGATCTTGAAATTTTGGACTTGGTGACTCTGCCTTTTGACGACTATATAGGTTTGTTGTTGTTGTTGTTTATGGCACTTTTTCCAGTCCGATGACTGTCAGCGATTTAAACCGATTGAGCGTCTCCCGTTTTTCAGTTGAGCCATATAGCGCCTAGAGTATTACTCTACACACACGTCACAACCCCTTTTATAGGGCGGACTTTATTCTTGCATTTTCATTCATTCCACCACGGACCGTAATTTAGATTTGGAACAGCGAACCATTACCTCTGAGCTAGTACCCCCAGTGGTATTACTTTCGACACAGAGAAGTTTGCGACCGCGACAGGTTTAACGAGTGCCACCCACCACACACTTGGGGAATCTTCGGCCGGCGAGGTTCGAACTCGCAACCTAAGGAATACGAGTACAACGCTCTACCAACTAGGCTATCCCGGCCTATGTGTAAAAATTTAAAAGTAGTAAAGAAATTTATAAAATCTTGAAATATCATATGAAAGGTAGGGAGTGGTGGAATTAATGAAATTTATATGGTGAATCAGTAAAATGAAATAAAAAGGTTGTTTTTGTCTAGCAAATATTTATTATTTCGATTCAAAGTTCTCTTCATACTTTTTCTCGTTTTAGATAGTTCACTGATAAAATTCCGAATTCAATTTAGGGATGAATTATTTGAGAAGGTACTTATTTGTAATAACCTACATTTTGAATACGGATTACTTATTTATTTTGATTTCTGAAAGGCCAAACTTGCTTATCTTATTTTATCTGACCTCTTTCTAGAGCAGGTAAATTTATTTAAAGTCGATTTAAATCAAATTATAGTTTTAACCTTTATAAATGTTTATTAGAAACTTTTTTTATTTCTCTTTCTTCCATTGTTCTTGACACAGAAATTTGTTGAAATTGTTATTAGGAATTAAATATAAAGTTTATTTAAATTTTGGTATTTTTTACTGTATTTCTGCTTTCAACCAGTAATAGCTTTTTACCAAAATGGATTTTAGGTTAAGGTGATTCAACTAAATAGTTATTTAGGCAAATTTAATGAAAAACGGAAATCCACGTTTTAGAAAATGAATATTATTAATATTCACTTTCTTTAGTTCGTTTTTCAAAATTCAGTGTGATATTAATTTAAATGAGTAACTGTATTTTGTGTTATAAATATAAACTTATTGTGTAATATTACCTTAAAAACTTATCGTTTCTTAATAATAACTTTTTAAAACTCAATAATACGATGCAATTTCTAATATTTCTAAAAAATGTTAATTTTATTCATTTAACTTATGTAAATATAATCGATTTTTTTCTTTGGGAACTTATCAAAACATTATTACATCAAAATATTGATTTCTTTGTATTAGAAATGGTGGCTGTATATCTTTATTTATTTTATAATATTCTATTTTTTTTATTAATAAATTATTTAATATTAAGTTCCATGATTTTTCTTTGCGTTAACTGAAGGTTAGAAAAATGTAAAATAGGTATTAATTTTCAGTTTTTAGTTGTAAATTTTGTGTTGACTTATACTGATATACCCAACGAAATTGTTTTGTATGAAAAGGTTTCGATTTTTTTTTCACCTTGTTTATTATCTACAATTTAAATACGATGATATTCATTGCACCAAACGATTTTTAAATCTTCTAGGCTCTCAAAAATTTTTATATTTTCAGAAGCGAAACTTTTTCTATAAGTTTGCAATTTTTGTAAAATGATACAATATTTAATTCAACTTTTCGAAACTCAAATGCAGTGAATAAAAAGATGTAAAATTTCCGTAGTAGTTTAGTTTATTAGGAATGACAACACTAAAGTTTAAAAAAAATACTTTCTTCATTATGGAAGCATAATTCTCAAAGAATTTTCAATGTAATATCCTTTTTTCTTCAGAATATTTGTTGAACAATATTTGAAAAAAGAATTTCTGCAATAACTTGGATTTCTGTTTGCGTACAATTTATTCTTATGTACTTTCACTTTTATTCACATAGATAAAATTTATTATCTCTTTTTACTGTGAGTCTTTTCATATGGTAATTACTTTGACTGACCTTGTACTACTCATATATTTTTAACTTTCGATATTCTATTATTCAGAAGTTGGGGTAGGGGATAGGGGGGGGTATGATCGATCGGTGTTTCTGTTAATTAACTTAAGTGTAGAAAAAGGGGTTTTAAAGAAAAGAAGAATATCGATTTTGGCGTTCGTCCATTATCAAGTGTACTGATTTTTTTTATTATTTTTTTTGTCTTGCCCACCTCTCTTAAATCTTTTTTTTAATTCGATTACTCCCCGAATGCGCACATTCGAACGCCTCCACACCTTAGTAACCGATTTGGCCCCGTCTGTGAAATAGGCTGAGTAATGGCGGACTGCCAATCAAGCTCGATTCGAGGTCTGGGTTTTTGTTTTGCTTCGATACTACGCAGTGTTTTTGGAAGTTTAAATTCTGTTACACTTTTTTAAAAAAGTTTCACTCTGTAATTCTGTTGTGGAAAAAGAAAGTAAAAAGAGCTCCCAATAGAAACTTATAAAAAACACATTGCAAAATGTGAATACTTTACTTTATTATACATGTATCTGTTCTATACCAATTATAAGACACTCTCGGCATGTCTTGATTTCAAAAATATTTAATAGTTTCAATCACCTTTGTGTATTATGTTTTCGATTATTAGCTTAAATTTCAATCTTTTCTTGTAGAATTTCTGTAAAAAAGATTTAGTTAGAAACTGTAGAACTTTCATATGTTCCGTTCGAATGTTTTAAATAAATTATATCTGCATGTATTGGAGTTTTATAACAATCACTAAATGAATATTTTTTCCAAATGTCTACACATCCTTAGTAGCACACAGATATTGCTCAATAATAATTAATATTCGCAATATTGTTTTAATATTGTGGAACATTGTTTAATATTGTCATATAATATCGTTTTAATATTGTCATACAATATCGTTTTAATATTGTCATATATTAGGATATATATATATCCTGTAGGATATATTGTACAATATTATGCTACAGGATGTGCTACCTGGAATATGTTGCCTTTCTTAATATTTTTGTAATAATGGAATAATTTTAATTGTTCGACTAATTTCATGAATTTTAATCTCACTCAAAAATTTACACATATATATGTATAAAATATTTTTTAAATAATTGAATATTTCAATTGGTTGGCAAATTTCGGGATTTTTAATCTCGTCCAGTGAAAGTGTAAAAATTTATTTTGCCTTACCTATGAACGTTTATTCCTCAAGAAAAGTAGCCCCAATTTTTTCTTGTTTTGAAATTGTCAATTCAAAAATATAACTAATTTAATAATAACTAAGTTTTTACTAATGTATTAATATCCGATTTGGGTATATCAAATTTTAAAGTGAATTTAATGAAAATAATATATTTTTTTCAGACTATAAATGGACCTACACTATTTTCATAATTAGTCAGTTATAAAAATAAATTTCAATAAAGAAAAATTAAATATTTTAAAAGTATTTTTTTTATTTCGTACTTTAGTTATATTTTTACATTGTTAAACTTAACATATGATATTACAATTATTTCATGTTTCAATTGTATTTAATGCTGATATATTATTTCTTCTTACTGGAGCCAATGCCTATGTTAATATGAAATTATATTTTTATCTATATGAAATCATTCTCCGCATCACAATTATTTCACCGCATTCACAATCAAACGCTATACAATTTCCATTATTGGACAATTTTAATTTGAACAAATGTTACCATATTTTAATATGTTAATTACTAACTAGTTTATAAAAAATGGTTTACACTAAATTTATCATGAATAATATGATTTCATATTTTTTCTTTATAAAAAATTAGACTCATATACAGCTCCAAAACAATGGGCGAAATATTTTCGTCATCCGATTTATATTTTCTGTTTTATAATGGATTAATTGTACACGATGGAATATAATCTGTTATACACATAACCTATGGATATTTAACATCATTTCTTCGTTAGTTCGCGTAGCATC
>JAOUZG010017314.1:1464191-1476902 GCA_026289955.1 Argiope argentata
TCTTTATATGTTTGCTTTAATTTATTAAAATCATTGTTAATTAGATTAGAGTTAATAAATCATCTATTTATAATGTGTTGAAACATTAATTATTCATTAACTGAATGTGTTATAGTCCTCATTTCTAGCCCTATCAAATAATAATTTGAAAGTTGTGTTATTTTAAAAAAATATTTTTTTTTAAATCCAGCATCATAATTAAACGCTTGTATTTGTAAGTAACATTGTTTTCACAAATTTACTAAAATAAACAAAGATGAATCAACATTTTATTATCTGTTCTAATTTAATTTAATTTTTTGCTGAAAAATGTGACTAATTTAATTAAGAAGGCCCTAAAGCTTACACCGTCTAGGGTCTGTCCTATTAAATCCGCTTCTGGTTTCAATGGAGTCTGACAAATAAAAATTTCAAGCTTACGTTTCAAATCTATTTCTGCTTTGATTTCAAATTTATCATTTTTTTAACTGCAGAAATCAGTTTTCTTTGTTATAAAATATAAATCTGAGACGCACTGAAGCAGAAGCATAGAATTTTTTTTAAGTTTTGAAAGTTCAGAACTTAGTTTTCATATTTGAATGATTGTTATGTGAAAAGTCAAAACAGGGAAATATCTGAATGGTAATAAAGAGAAAAAATAATTTGAAGTTGGAAAAACAAGTTACAAAATCAGTGGCGTGAATTGCAAGATTTAAACACATGATCGCACAGAATGATGATAAAATGATAAAAAATAAACTCAACTGTTCAGTGACTTAATCTGCGTAAAGATACTTTATTTAAAAAAAAAAAAAAACTATCTAGGGTATAAGTTTCTAACCAATTAAAGATTATTTTTGAAAAGAGTTATTTAAAATAGATCAGAATTTAATTATTTTAACTGAAGCCTTAATTATTAAATTTAAAATGCTTGTTTTATATATTTAACTAGCCGCCTTTGGCGACCAGTCGGTTCGCCAGTATTAATGCTCGCTAAAATTTTCATATAATATTTTATGTAGCTGTGTCTCATAACAGGTTTTTCATCAAACTTTTTTTAAACCAAACAAATTTTGATAATCATATAATTCATTTATAGCATTATTTTCTTCAGATGTTCCGTTTATTGTACTACTCATCTTTCTCTTTCTATCCGAGCAATGATTGTCCCGGAATTGATATTTTACTTAAATGGTGGAGGGAAAGGTCTGAAATTCTACGTTTTTATAGAATAATGAGATTCAAATTTTCATAAATGTAAACACACTAAACAAATAAAGACACAACTGGTTTTCAAGAGATGCGAAAGTTTAAAAACAACTTGGAAAATGCCGCGCACAGAGGAAATAATGGTGACTCACACACACCCTTCTTTTCTTCATTTTTCTATTCTTTTTTTCTTCAATACTTTTCTTTCTACAAACCCTTTTTGCCCTCTGTTATTCTTTTTTTCTTTATTTATTACTTTATTATGACTTTATTTTGAGCAGGCATAGAAATATCCATACAGACTAATAATAAAGCATTAAATATCCATACAGACTAATAATAAAAGCAACTATTTTCTTTCTTTTTTAAATATCCCGTTATCTATGAATGAAAACCAACTGCCTTTGCGCATTTTTTTCTAAACAAATCATAATTTATTACTTCCTGTTATCTTACTCAGTTGGTGTGGGGGAAGGAAATGTAGATTTTTGGCGGGAAAGTAAGAAAAGTGTCATTTTAACTATTTTCCTTGCAGTTTTTCATTTTTTCTCTCCATAAGAACCATCCTCGTGTCTTAACGAAAATATTAAAATAAAAATTAGCCGAATCGGTCGAGCCGTTCTCTAGTTTTCTGCTTAGCAACGCATTTCGAGTTCCATTTTTATTAATATAAATTTGCCTTTAGGCTTAAGACGACATACAAATAATGTCTTGTAATTCAATAAATAACTGATATTTTTGCACATTTATTGGTACTATTGGAAACTCATTTCAAAGTAATAATCATGCAAGTTAATTTAAGATAACACTAGTATAATACTAGATAATATTGAAAATAATAATTAACTTTTATAATTTAGAAATTGACATTTAAAAATCATTCTGATCATTCTATACCTTGAATATTAATTATACATATCTCATTTTATTCAGTTTTTAAGTTTTCAAGTTGATTTTTAGCTTTAAAAAAATTCATTCTTGTATATAACATTCATGTTTTCACCAGCGTTTATAATAAACAGAGTTGAGTTCCAAGTTTTAAAATTGGGTTTATTGCATCTTCAAAGCAAGAATTGGAATTGAATAAATTTTTCACATTCTTTATTTTCATCACTTGAATTAACACCCTTCAATCTGCTTTTTGATGATTCATCCAATGGAAGAAAATTTTCCCATCTAAAAAAATGAAGAAATAATTATTAAGGTTAAAAAATTTGAGAATTTCAGAAAATGGAGGAACAGCTTAGAAACTTTGCATCACATTAATGTTTCTAATAATGTTTAATATTAAATAATGGACTATTATATTAATTGGGCCATATTATGATTGAATATTTAATATTATAAAATGGCATGGAATACAAATAAGAAATATATAAACTGTGTTATACTGAATTAGAATTATTTTCCGTTATTAGGTTTTGAATCTTCTATTAAAGAAATACACAACAAATGAAAAACATTCAAGGTTTTTTTTTAGTTTTTATCTTATCGAAAAACTTATAAATTCTTAATTTCCAAAATCTCATTGAAAATTCACTTCTTTTAGGAAATATTTTTGTTTTTTCTTCCGATTCTAAATACTTGTGTGTATGTGTGTGTGTGTGTGTGCGTGCGTGTGCGGGCCTACGAAAAATTCCGCAACTTTTATTATTTAACCAAAATATCGTTTAATGCTTATTTATTTCAATTATTCGTGACACTTTCACGTCGTAGTCTGTTTTTTTAAACAAAATGTGCCAACTATTTGACTTTTAATGCGTATTTTTTCTTTTATACTGGTTAAAAGAATTATTTATTTAATTTAAAATTACATGATTCATATCATTAAATTAAATGCTATTATTCTCACATTAAATGATAATAACTAACTACTGCCGGCGATCTTGAAGTGCAGTCAAGCATAAATTATTCTTTCGGTTTCTGTTTTTATGTCACGTCGTACATCAGACCTATTTTTAAAAATTCATTTATCATAAATTTTATCTGATTTTTCTTGAAAATTTTTTTATATATAAAAAGCATGGAAGTTCATGTCAATGCTGGAATAAAAGACGATGGAAACTCGCCACTTACATTGTATTTTTCGAATACGTTATTATATAATTAAATTAGACATCTGATGCCTATGAAAAGAAAGCAATTTTAACCAATGTTTATGTATAGTATTTTGTTATTGTGTAGTGATTTTCATGATTGCATCAGTCTCGTGAATAAAATATATCAAAATCTAGATTGGTGAATTTTTATTGATTACTACTGTATCTAGGCAGATTTGACATATTTTTCATGAAATCTTGCTTTAATAAATCAGTCTTTTAAATATATTTTCATTATCCGACATAACATTAAGTTCGCTGGCTTTCTGGCACAGAGGTAGCGCGTCTTCCTCGTGTTCTGCGAGCCCCGGGTTCGAGTCCCGGCTTGAGCATGGTTGTTCTTCTGCGAGGTGTGTGACAGTGCCCCCCTTTAAAGAAGGGCTGTGCAAGCAAATGTCGTGAGTGTTTAGCTAAGTCGTATTCTTAGCCCTAGTTGGCGCTACTAAACGCTAAAAACAAGAGACGCTCATTTCGGCTTAAATCTGCTGCTGTATCAGCGGAAGGCTTCTCCCCATAGCAAGTGCCATAAGCAACAACAACAACATTAAGTTTGATCTTCGAAATTTATTAAAACAGTAACTGTAGAGGCTAAACATCATAATTATAGATGTTCCTTTGAATGTGTTCTCTTTAAGTATAGACCGACCATTGGCTTGTTGCCTGTCCACCATATACGAGAGGTCGATGTCAAATTGACTCGCCTCCGTATAGGACACACTCGCTACACTCCTCGTCGTCTTATTTTCCGTGAAAGGGTACCAATGTGTACCACTTGTAACATTACTTTTAGTGTTAAACATATTTTTAGCGTATATCCCGATTTTAATGTTCAGCATCCTAATTTATCTGCTCGGATTCTTTTAACTTGTAAGACTTGGTGGGAGAAACATACCATCCAAATATTTTTAAATCTTTAAAAATAATTGGCTTTTATACTTGCATTGAGTAGCGGTCTTTTGAGAGTATTGAGAGCGTACCTTTTGACTCAGCGGCTTTCTGATACAGAGGTAGCGCGTCTTCCTCGTGTTCAGGGAGTCCCGGTTTGGGAAGGGTTTTTCTTCTGTATCTATCTGTGAGGTGTGTGACTTTGCCCCCCTATAAAAAGGGGCTGCGCAAGCTACTGTGATGAGTGTGTAACTAAGTCGTACTCTTGGCCCTAGTTGGCGCTACTTCAAAAACAAGAGACGTATATTCGGCTTAAAAATCTGTTGATGTATCAGCGGAGCTTGTCCATGATAAGAGCCATAAGTAACAACAACAACACTTTTTGACTCATCTTCATGTTTGACTTTTTACATCGATTTATTGTAATGCTTTTTATGTCTCGGTGTTTCATTTAAATTTATATACATTTTTGCACTCTTTAATTTTTGCATTTTTATGTTAATACTGTCCACTTTTAATCTTAAAATGTGAGTTTTATTGTCTGTTATATTTTCTTGCGATTTTCTTGGCGCAGCATGACCAAATATGGCTTTTGAGCAAGAAAATCCGAGACGACCAACCAGCCAATTTTAAGTATAAAATTAAATTCTTATGAATATCATATGAATTCAGGAATCTATATATGTTACGCCAGAAATAAAATGCTCCGAATTATCGAGATTGGGATATTTTTTTACTTATTGATACAATATTTATCATTTTAAATGCAAATAATTCAAGTTTTGGGACATAAAATTTGTTAAATTCTTATTATTATTCAAAGCTTTCCATTTTTTAAAATGTTTTTATATTTTATTAATGCCAATGTTTTGTCACATAATGTCACATCGATGTTCTGACATCTAGAGTGAATACTTCAAAATTGTGTTTTAATTAATCGGGGAAATTAATTATCTCTATCTTACATAAATTTCTGCTGAATTAGAATAAAGTGTGAACTTTGGTTTGAAAATATAAAGCATGTTAAAAACTCCTATCGTATACATTTAACGATAAATCGTTTTCACACCTATCATACGTCGACAGTTCATTTGTTATTGTTTGTCCTAGATTGAATAAACTTTCCTAATTTATACTACATTTTATTTATAATTGTTTCCTTGTTTTAAAAAAATGATTAAAAAAACATCCGTATCGTTATAAAGCTCTTCTTTTAACAATTTCACCGCAGCGTTTTCTTTTTCATTGAAAGTGTCAACCTGTTTTAATTGTTTTCTTCAGTCTCCTCATTAAAGCTGCAGCACACGCTTTGATCTGTAGTGCATTGTTCGTTATCTCACGGAATAGAAGAAAAAATCACTCCCGCCTAAATTCTGATCTTATCGTGCAGGAAATTACACGTTCTGGATCGAAATCTCGCTTTTCAGCGAGTAGGCTGAATTGATTTGTCGTTCGCTCTTATCTTGTGTGCTTAAAAACCCTGTTCCATTGAGTCACATGGGAGATCATGCGGTTTCTGTTTTTTGAGGAAATTATCCACTTTGAAAAAGTGCTTTATGGATGTTGTTTTCAATAAACAAGATTAGTGCATTAGCGGGAATTAGCGTCATAAACTCACGTAAGAGTTTTTTTTTTTATTATTCTTCTCAGTTAGGCGTGCTAATGCTGTAATACACGGAATGAAAATTCAGTAAGAAATCCGCGTCAAATAGTTTTATCTATTTTAATTCATTAAAAGAATCTAAATGTAAGTTGGAATTCGTGATAAATGTAAATTAATAAATTGATATTGGCAACAAATAAAAAGAATAATTCGGTATTTATAGATGAACTGATTTAATTTTTCCGGGCCTGCAAAATGTATCTTGTTGATAATTTCTTTCGATCATCTATTTATGAACGATATCCTTTTTCATATTTATTTCACTGAAATGCTTTGATTTCTTTAAAGGTTTTTTTTTATAATTAGATAAATTTTAATAAGGTTTATAATTTTTTTATTGGTTTTTGAAGTATAACTCCTTGTGTGCCAACAAGTATAACACAAGGCTTACAGATGTAAGTCATTTCACAATTAACAGTAGGATGAATTTGGAAAATAAAGACATAATTAAATACACAAAACTGCTCACAAACTAGTTCACAATTAACAGTAGGATGAATTTGGAAAATAAAGACATAATTAAATACACAAAACTGCTCACAAACTAGCGGAAAGTTAAATACACAAAAACTGCTCACAAACTAGCGGAAACACATAGCATATGTTATAATACTGTTGAAGAAGTATGATAAAATAAAATAGGACATTCAAAACATCAATACAAAGAATATATGCAAACATTTCTAGACAACACACTGAAATAAAGTTTAAATAACACGAGGAAAAATACTATTTAATATATGTACAAGATGAAATGCAAGATGATTTATCCTGTACAAAGGCAAAAGGTTTGATATAAAATGTCACATTACTCTTTTAGCTTCATATATTAACTCGGAAGCTAAGATCACTTTATTTATTTCGCTTTTGTTATTTGATTAAAGAAAATTCTTCCATTTTTATCATGTGAGAATGTGATGTTGTTTTGGTTTTGGTTTTTCAAATTCAGTCGTTTGGTTGTTTTGTGTTGTGACTAATCGCACTTGCCGTGGACAAGCCTCCGCTGATACGATCCGCATATTTTAACCCTAAGAAATGCGTCTCTTTGTTTTACAAGTAGCGCCATCTAAGACCAAGAGTACGACTTAGCGACACACACGTCACAACCCTTTTTAGGGGGCGAACTTCATTCATTCATACATCTCAGATCGTAATTTAGATCTGGAACAGAGAACGATCACCTCTGACCCAGTACCCCCAGTGATATTACTCTCGATATGGAGGACTTTTAGAGGACCACGAACAGATTTAACGAGCGCCAGTCGCCACACACTCGGGGAATCTTTTGGCCGGTGAGTTTTGAACTTGTAACCTAAAGAGTACGAGCCAACGCTCTACCAACCAGGCCTTCCCTGCCTTAGTCGTTTGGTGAACATATTTTTGTTTTTATTGCTGTTTGAGTTCAGCCTCAAAATGCACGGGAAGAAAAATTGGCGTTTCATCGCTTTTGAGGCATCAATTTTTCGCTTTTGCGGTTTCTAGAAAATAATAAAGAAGTTTGTCATATTTATCCATGTACCCGATTCTCCTATCTGGTCAATATGGGACATGTTATTCCCCGAAAAAGCACAAATAAGAAAATGGGAACGAATATGATACTCACATGATTGCTTAACACTATTTTAACCTGGTTTTTCAGGGGGAGGGAGGAAAATGCTGGTCTCGCTATAAAAATTTTGGAATTTGATTGATTTTGAGATTGTAAAAATAACCATCGCTTTTCTAAATGTTGATTATTGCGAAATATGAGTCATATAAGAACATGATTTTTTTCCTGTTGGATTGTTATCACGTAAATTTAATAAAATGATACTCTCACATGATAATTTGAAATTTGCGTCTGGAGCTTTCAATTCTTATTTATTGTAATTATATTTCATTTTGGCTTGAAATATTTGGAATGCTTGTGAAACTCTATCGTGTAAACCTGAATTCAAATTTCTATCTGATTTTATTCTTATTTATAACTGCTTCTATAAACACGGCCATGAAACTGTTTTATCGGTTTTATATTTTCACCCAGTCTGCTTTAAACCCTGAGAATCTAGACTATTTCTATCTGCAGAATAAATATTCTGCAAACCTTAGAAATGCAGTCATAAATCTTATGAATAGAGTTACTTTATTCTTTTTAAACTATAATTGAGATCGATGATTCTTTTTAGAATTAAAATCGATTACCTGGACTTGAAAGCAGAATCCATTATTCCTTTTTCGTGAGATTAAAGATCTGAGGCAAAAGAATTTATATAGATTAAATTCGTTTCTTAGTCAAATACTTCAAACCATATCATATCAAAATGTCTGTAAGTATTCTGGTATTTTTATATTAAAATCGATTGCTCAAAAAGAGAAATCAATCTCTCTTTTATTGAGGGAAGTAAATAAATGAGATAATAGTAGCTGACATACAATTGCATTATATATATAATTGCCTTCCAAACTTCCACCATATCAGCGAGAGGACGTTTAGTCTTGATGGATTTAGCGTGCTCAGATCCACTTGGGCGAAGATTTTTGAGTGGGCCTCTATCCTTGAAACCATAGCAACAATTTATCTCTTCCCAATATTATTTTTAAATGTATATTTTCATTTTGATCGTAAATAGTTACGTTTCCAGAAAGTTCGATTAACAGCAAAATAGAATAATGGTAATTAAATCGAAGAAAGGCAAAAATTGAAATAAAAAAAAAGATGAGATCTTGGATTGAATTGTATACATAATAATGCTAAGAAACTCCGAACTGCATTCACTATTATCAAAACAGATCTAAGTGATCCATTAAAAGGCGAAAAAGAACATTTATTTACCTACGAATTGAGTTCTGAATAAATTAGGCTTATCGCAATTCGTAATTGGCGCTCAAACGATATCCTTGTCCTGATTTGTTTTTCTAACTCGCTATTTTATTTTGTTTTTAATTTTAATTTTGCCTTATTGTTGCCTTTACAGAGATTCATTTTGTTTAATACATTTGTTATCTTTTGTTCAAAACCTCTCGTTAAAAAAAAAAAAAACTTTTTTTTTGCATTTTCTGTTTTTTGTTTGGTTTTTTAGCTGTTAATAACAGCATTTATTAGATAACATATTGTGCATTTTAGTGATTTATAAAACACTGGACATCCGTGTATCAATTATTATCTTAATTATTATTTATGTTAACATTTTTCGAAAACATGAATGAAAAGAATGCTTAATAGCTCAATTTCTGATGTCCAGAATGTCAGAGAGAAAAAGCAAATCTTTATTAAAATTAAGATCCAAACTTAAATTTATAATTTGATTCACGAAAATCACAGACAGTGAAAATTAACTATTCTATAATTATTGCTGTGAGTAAAATAAATTCATAGTTTATATAAATTATAAATAACTTATGTAAAATAATCTAAATTTACTCTAAATTTGAAAATAAATCAATGTTATTATCTCTAGTAATAGCAACAAATGCGAATAAATTTTAAAGTAAACAAAAAAAACGTGATTTCGAATATAATAAAAGCGAATGAATTTTTGATATAACAACTCAATAAATATTACATAAGAAAACCTAAAGAAAAAAGTATTCCGAAAGCCATAAGAATTGTTCTTATCGACGAAAGGCACTCTTAAGCATCCACCACATTAACAAGAATCGACATCGTTAAAGAACTTCCCTTTATTTCTAAAAAAAGAAAATCGGGAAAAAGACATTCCTCTTTAACGATCATTACAGGCAAAAAAAGTGTTATATAATAGGTGATGTTGTAGGTGGAAAGAAAAAAAAAGAATTACTTTACTTTCCAATGCCGCGTCAAAAGGAATTTTATTTCTGTTGCATTTGGCATACAAACGCCGTGGCAAATAACTCTCAAAATTGAAATCGGATGGTGGCTGCATCGCATATCATTTTCTGTAGTTTAACCTTCACGATGGTATTTGTGCGCTTTAATTCACCTCTCATGTCACACCCAAGGATTTTATTTACGCTCGTGTTCCTCCGTAGCGTCAACAAGTCACATTTTTTATTCGTCGAGTTAAAAGGTTTTTTCTTTTTCTTTTTCTTTTTTTTGCTTGTCTTCCATTAATTTCTTTTTAGCTCTCTCACGCTTGTATACTGTTTTATTTGACTCGAATACGTCGCGTTGGGTGTTCTTCCTCGATTACTATCTGCTAAGATGATGAGTAAAAAGTAATCTATTATAAAGATTTTATTTTCATCCTTTGATTGTGTTTCAGGTATGAAAGTGTTTTAATTATTTTAAATCTATTTGTCTTTTAATTTATAAATTTGTTTTTATTATATTAACAAGAAAAAAAAATAACTACTTTTTTTTATTTTTTCAATGCTTGCATATTGTTTTATTCAATTCCTAGTATTAGTTCACACTCTCCGTATATATATTTATATCTCTTGTTCGAATTTTTAATCATTAATAAGATGCTTTTTATTCATCCACTCAAGTTCAAATACATTTTTTTTAAATCATAGTGGATGACATTTTTCGGTTACGTTAATACGGTTTTTTCAAATATTAATTCATTAATGAAATTTAATTAACTTTTGATACTTTCAGTTGAGTTTTAGCAGTTTGTAATGAAAGTTGAAATTAATTGGCAGTAGCTCAATCGGTAAAATGCGAGGATTTCGGTATTTTTCTTAAGAACGTAAAGAATGCAAGTTCAATTCTTGCGAAAATACATACTTTTTAAAAAATTATTTGTATTAACTGTAATTATTTAATAACAAGTAGCTAAAATATAAATTTTCTCCGTTGACCTAAATTTTTTTAGATATTACTTGTTTGAATTTAAGTCACCATTAATGGATCTGCTTCAGATAATATGTTTGTTACGGAAGTATATTATAAACGTAATATTTAGTATTTTTTGCAATATTATTTCAGTTTCATTTCAATTCTGGTGACATTTTTCATTGCCGTTCATGTTGATGAATTATATCAAAAAGTAATTGAATAAATAAACGAAAGTATTCTTGTCCATTCTGCTTTAGTTTTATTTATTTTCAGTTGATAATAATTGTTAAGATGCGGTTTCTTTAATTTTAGCTCAGTTTAGATATAATTTAAACTGAGACTGATTAATAGAATTTTAATTCTTTGTAGTAAGATATCATTTGTTTTCATGTACATCTGAAACTACATCTGCTTTTCTATGATATATATATTTATTTTTCTATATCTGATGTATATTTGGTAAAAAGTAAGAATTGTTTTTATGTGAATGAAAAACAGCATCATTCGTATTAAATATTAATAGCATTCATAAGCTAAAAGGATATTTTTCCTTCATTTTTTTCTTCCGTTATACCATCAGTTTCACGTCGATTTAAATACCAGAAATGTCTCATAAATTTAAATACCAAACGATATATTAGACTAATAAATGCAAATGTAGTTCAAAGTAGAATTTGCAAAAGACATATTTCCTTTTTTGTTGTTGTTTATCTCTTTATTTCCATTTCCTTAGATTATAATATAGATGAATATTTTGTGATGTATAATTTTATGACGCATGATAAATCGAAAATGCAACTAATTTAAGGATTTTTTCTTTTTACTTGAATCGAAACTTTTTCATTTTATTTAAATTGCTAACGTTTTATTTAGTAATAATGTTAATAGTTTTTCTAATATTATTCTTTCATTGATAATTTTACGTAAATAAGTCTACTAATTAATGCCTTATTTTGATATTTTTTTATATTTGATAGACATTTTTAAAATAGAAAGTGCAGTACTCACGATAATCCGACACTACCCCAGTACGGCCTCACTTATAGTCAGAAAGGGAAATGGAATGCTAAGAGGGATAAGAAAAAATATGGAATAACGTAAAGCAAACCCTTGGTATGACATACGTAGTATTTGTTATATTTATTCAACAAATATAGGTTTTGCTAATAAAATACATCTTAAAAAATTATTTAATAATCTTGCACTTTCGTTATTTCGTTAGTCTTCCGATTTGATATTGTATTTATCAAATGTTATAACCCTAAAATGTTGACATTAATAAATTATAGAATGCTCTCAGAATCCTTCATTGTTTAACCTTCACCTAATTTTTAAGTTACCCCTAATAAATCGGTGAAAGTTAATGGTTTCATTATTCTAATGCTTAAGATGATCTGTCATTTAAAAAAAATGAATTTTTCTCCCCACACGTGTGCTTCTACCCACCTCCCCCTTGTGGGGAGTGGTCGCCTTTCAATTGGGCCGGAAGAGGGCCTTGGTCCAATGACGCACATCAGAAAGGATGTGACGTTTATCGGGCAGCGGGAGCAACTAATCTCATCTCTAATCCTATGCGAATATGACTTTTTCTTTTTTCTGAACTAAATATGGCCGAGCTGTTAATCTCATTTCCTTATCAATCTAAAAGAGGAAGTGATTCGTTAGTATTGTGGCTTTTAAAAGTTATTCAATTTGAAGGTGGCAGTTCTGAATCATCGCGGCATGTGTTTGACATGAGTGTTTTAATTTTTTTATTGATGGGATTCCCGTTCGGTTCATTTCTTTGATGCATTCATTCTCCGTCTGTGACAGCTGCTCGGATGGAAATTCTATGAAGGATTTCAATAAATAAATTTATGTTTAAAACACATGAAGCTTCCTACCACAGCAATGTCTGGAAAAAAGTTTGTTCAGTTATTCTTGCAACTCTGTTAATTCTCTTTTTTAAAAAAAAATAAAAGAAAAGAAAGAAAATGATATCTTCGATTGTAAATTTCATGTTATCATGTTGGAACATTATTGCTTTTAAGTCATTCGTGATCTTAATTAATTCAAGTCATTAAATTATAATCAGTTTTAAACAATCACGAGACTTTTCCATGACCTTTATCCTTCTCTCTCTCTCTCTCTCTCTCTCT
>JAOUZG010017314.1:1477302-1498918 GCA_026289955.1 Argiope argentata
ATCGGTATGTTACAGGGCTGTAGGCTCAAACGTCGCAGGTTCGTACCGCGACCTTCAAACCCTACAAGCTCAAAAACAAATAGTATGGCAAAAAAGTGGAAAGAATGCTATTGAAATATAATTTTAAACCTTTATTGATGATGTTTAGATGTATTTGTATTTTAATAGTGTCTTATATTTTATTCTGTGTGCTATCGAAATGCATTTTGCCATTATTTTTATATTATTCTATTATATCTGGTGATCTGTATTATTCTTGATGCCTCTGAGTTTGTCTCTTTGTGAATGGCAACGTTATTGTGCGAGAATCCTTTACCAATGGCCGCACTGTGAGGCAGGCATACTTTTTCATATGTACGGTGTCCTCGTCTTTAATGTGAATAAACTGTTGTATATCACCATCTCTTCCTTTAGTCCAAAGTGACTAACTGAGGACTCCAAAAACTGTTATTGTAGTTATTTTAACTTTTTACAAATTTATCGGTGCATCTACTTTTGAGAATAATATCAAAAAAGGAAAATGAAATCTTCGATCGCAAACTTCAAGTTACCATGTGAGAACCATATTATTTTAAGTCATTATTTGTCTTAATTAATTTAAGGCATTAAGTAGTTTAAACCAATTTTTAAAAAAGCTGGCAGAAGCAGCTTTGAAAAACACATCTGCTTTCAAAGAAGCATGCATAATAATATTGCAATACTGGTAAAAGCGGGTAAAAATATATATGCAATTAAAAGATGTTGATGAATATTGCCATTCATGCTCATTGCCTACTCGATTTCGAGAATCAATTATTCGTTGCCTTCAATTATTCAAAAACCCTTAAAGAAAACAACATCATGTTCTCACATGACAATAAGGGGTAACGGTTATGCCTTAAACTTGATAGTTTCTGTCATAAAAACTGGAAATCGAATTTCAAGGAGAAAACAAATAATCGAAGCCTTTATTAAAAGGAGTATTGGTGAGGCAAGCAACTGTTTGCTGTGCCTTAAACCAGAGTTGCAACAAATTCAGTCTTGCCTTTTCTGCGAACAGGAGAATATGTCGTCGCCTCTTCTATGTATATATAGTTAATGAATTTCCACGCTGTTTATAGTAATTCGTTATTTCTAGTATTTGTTTATTCATTTCCTTTTTGCTTTCTTAATTTTGATAAGCATTTGCTTAATTTTCTTTATCATTAAATTTTGTTTGTAAAATTAAACAAAATAAGATAAAAATCGAAAACATAAGATTAAACAAAAAAAAAATTGCATGCTCTGCAGCAATTCTGCAACCTTTATAGACAAAATGTCTCTATTCTTTGTCAAACCATTCATTAAATAAAAGAAAGAATTCATTAACTAAGGAGTACCAAAATGAATACACGATTCGTCTTTATTTGACCTTGTCAAAATGTTGCAATTCGTTCTGAAATTAGTTATTTTGTAGTTATTTCAATACAACAATTCGTTTGAACTCGTTAGCAGTTCCTTCCTGTTGTTGAATGCCGACGTTCGCTTTCATGTAGCTTAATTTATCCAGACACTGAATATTAAATCACAAAATTTTGGAAAAATTTATAATTTTATAAAATATTTAAACTATTTCTTATAATATTATGATAATGAAATTAAAGCATTCCCTTTCCCCTCTTCATATGTAATGTCCGTGAAAAAAAGTGTTATTCAATTAGTTCACACTCTCCGTATATATATTTATATATCTTGTTCAAATTTTCAATCGTTAATAACATACTTTTATTCATCCACTCAAATTCAAATGCATTTTTCTTAAACTTGTAGTGGATGGCACTCGATTTTAATGCATTTTTTTCAAGAAATAATTCATTCTTTAAACTTAATTAAATTTTAATACTTTTAATAGAGTTTTATCAGTTTGTGCTGAAAATTGAATTCAACAGGCAGTAGTTCAATCGGTAAAATGCGAGGATTTCAATATTTTTCGCGTGAAGGTGGAAGAATGCGAATTCATATCTTGCAAAAATCAATAATTTTTTTGATAAATTATTTATATTAATTGTAATTATTTGATAAAAAATAACTGAAATAAAAAAATTCTTTGTTGGCTTTTTTGTTACGTAAGAATTTACTTGAAGTTGTTTTTTTTATATTACTTATTTTGTGTAAGAAATTCCTATTCTTTTCACGCAAATTTGTAATTCTAGCTGCTTTATATTTTAAAAAAATTAATATTTCTTTTTTTTTTTGTAAATAGTAAACTTTATACATTAAGTACATCGTTGAATTCGAAGCGTTTGAAGGTGTAATTCTAAATAAACATGTCATAAATTTTTCTAACGTAATTCACTGAGAAATATTATCGCTTGATTTTTTTACCGAAATAATACAAAGGGAAAGTAACAGGATAGTTAAAAATATACATTATCTCTAGATTTTAATAAATTTCCTATTTTAAGATCAAAATACACATTTTTGGAATTACGTTTGTCCGTCTGTAAACACGATAATTCAAGAAACTTGTTTCAAGGAAATTAATGTGTAGCATTTTATTCTGAAATCGCTTATTTCTATCCGGTCTGCCGGAAGTTTATTCTCTGTGCTCTTCAGTGAACACGATAACTTAAAAAAGCAAATAGTTTGTTAGAAAATAAAACTGAGTTTGTAGTTTTATTTTTAACAGATCTCTTATCAAATTTTGGATCAAATACATCGAAAAATTGACCTTTTAGGCAATCTGCGTTTTCGCTTGTTTGTGAAAGCGGTGATTAGAAAACGCAACAAATTATATTGGAATGTGCCCTTGTCATTTAATTTGTATGTATGCGTCAAATGTTGAACCTGCTCTGTGGGAAATAACGCATATTCGACTTTCTTCACTATCTATCTGATCAAATACATACATGTTCAGGACCCGACCTAGCCTAATAGGGGTCCAAGACAAAAAATTCTCTTGGGGTCTCCCTCTACTTCACTTACTACTTTTTGTAAATATATCGCATTTTATTATTGATAAAAATGCAGGTTTTTGATTGGCCAAATTTGTATGCCGTAATTGCGAAAATGGTACTTACGTATTAGACCGTCGATATTTATCGCAAATTTAAAGATGTCGCCAATGAGTTGCTAAACCACCAATAATGGCAAAAAAAACCCGCCATTATTTAAAAAATTGTTCAAATCTTAACTGTCTACCGCCATTTTGTTGGTTTCGTTGGAGTCGACGGTTTATCGCCAAATTTGAATCCGTCGCCAATGAGTTATTAAACCGTTGGCATCGGCGATATAATACGTAAGTACCGCGAAAATTTAGCTGAATATCGCCCTAGGAAGCCATGAATTTACGAAATACATATTTATAAATTGTGTTCATACGATTAATTAATGAAGAAACTAACATAAACTTGGCGGATTTTACACTGTACTGATATTTTGTTTTACTGAACAGATATTTTGTTTTTAAAAAATTCATTAAAGAAGGATATATAAAAAAAACTTTCTGTTCCATTTGGTGGCCCCCTCTGATATGAGGGCCCAGGGTAATTGCCCCGTATGCCTTTCCTCAGTCAGACTCTGTATATGTTTGTGTACGAAAAGAAAGTTTGTGGTAACACCCCCGTAGATTTACCTAGATCGCTGTTTTTTATTGCTGCTTTCTTGTACTTTGAACTATCGTAATAATAATTTTTTTCTCTTGCCTTATCACTATTATCTATAAAGATCATCAAATATCGCGATACATCTTTCCTTTACTTCATAAATTACATGCAAATATCTGTCCATAATGAAAGGTTTGATACGTATGAAATTGTCTGCTGTATCATCTGAGTAGAAAAACGTGACCACTGAGTAGAATGACAGGGAAGTTAACTATTTATTGTTAGACTCTCCGTAAGATTATCCTCTTATCGTATTAAATATGTCTCAATTGCATATTTTTCTTTGAATACAAAAGGTTAGGTGAAAATATATGCATGGCATTAAAACACATTTAATGTTGATGTTACAGTTAAGTTCTCACGGATGTTCTTGCTTTTTTTGTCTTCCAAGAGGAAATGTTGTTGATAGAAAAGAATTAAAGATGGGTATTTACTATCGGCAATTGTATTATTTCGCACGTTTTCCTAGAACACGTTTTACAGAATTACTTAGGTATTGTTCTCGGATTTGCCAATACAAAATGCAAATACGAAATTTGCATTCAACTTTGTTTTTTTCAATTAACTTCCGTGGTGTTTCGAATTCATAGAGAAAGTTAAGAAATAGGAGATTAACTTCCGTGAAATTTCACATTTGCATTGATTTTTATTGAACTGCAGGCACGAATTTATCGTAGGAAAATCTGTATTAAGGAAAGAATGAATTGCTTTTGACGTTGTCGTAAATGAATTAAAATTATGTACTTTAATCTCAACCTGGGACAGTTTTTTTTAGAAAAATAAATCTTGTTTTAATGTCATCCAAATTTTTATTGGTATCGATTATGGTTTTAATACGCTCATCTTGTTAATATAATTTTTGAAATCATTTCTCATATTGCAAATAAAATTAAAAAAGACACAGTACATTATAAAGCAATTTGCAGCCAGAAGGCAATTAATTGTATGTATCATTACTATTACATTGTGTGAATCAATTTTAATCACTAAAAGATAAAGAAAATTGAGTCCAGTCATAACTGAGAACCAACTGCCGAAAATACATTTCATGAAGATTTTGAGAAAACAAATTATTGCCCTGCATGTTTCTATATTTAGTTATCATATAAATCTCATGCACAAACATAGTGCCGATAATTGATATTCTATAAAATAAAACTCTTTGCTTGAATATATAGCTGTATAACCTGATCCGCTGCTAATTTTGTACAAATGACTACCTTTGAATGTTGATCATTTCTTTGAAAATCAATTTTGTTTGACGCATTTTTCTTTGTTTGTTTGTTCATGGGTATTAAAATCTTGGAACGGCTTTTTGAACCATTCTGACCGATCGGAATAAACTGCTTTTTATTATAAATTTTGTTTCACCAGTGATAAATTTGGATTCTTGTTATGAATTGCTGCCATCAGCAAATGAAATTTGCAACTCAACAAACTTTTTCAAAAAATAGATATTATTCATGATCCAAAAATTGTTGACAAATCCATTTGAAATTTATATTTGCAAATAAAAAACGCTATTACCAAAGAATAAAATAAAACTGAAAGATTCAAAAACATGAGTTATCGCTATATTTTTCAAAAAGAAGGGGGGAGTATCTGAATAAATGGTAAGGTATGTTTTACCATTTGTTATCCACTTAACTGTTTTATTTTCTTTACTATCTAACACGATGACACCTTCTATTTTTGGAATATTTTCTTATTTTGTTTCAAATAGAAATCTATTGAATACATGACTTATCTATGTATTCGAAGTAATTTTCATATTGAATTATCATTATGAATGGTTTATTTTTAGCCTACAGCTATCAAAATTCAATAAATCAATGCACGTGCGGCATACTGGCAAAACTGTTAAGTGGTTAAATTTTAAATTCGTTGTGTGAAATAATAAATAAAGACGTGTGTTAAATGCATCCCTCCCTCAAAAAAACAACAAAAAAAAGCTTTTAGTGACCAACTAACTACTCTGATTGGTTGAATTTATTTGGAAGGGGGGGTAGATAAAGGATGATAGCCATCGTGGAAGAATTTCATTGCATTATCAACTTAATTTACCTCCGACTATCCATGAGATTTAATACTTATGCACAGTTTGGAACGCATAATCGAATGGTCTTCTTATTCACATTTATTAAAATATAATTTTACATATAATTTAAATGCATTAACTTATTTAATGATTGCGTTAATCCTTTCACGCTCAAGGGAAATATTTTCCCCTTCTACAAAAATAGTTATCGATTGTTCAATTATTATTGAATCGATATTTTTTTTAACTGAATGTCAAAAATAAAACATATGTCCAAGGTGTAAAATGTGTTTCTGAACGAATACAGAAAACGCATAGAAAATAGGACACAATAAATACGTTATGTACAATGCCCACTTGTGCTTCACAAGTAAACGAAATTGTTTCGTAGAGTTCCATAACTAACTATTTATTTTACTTTTCTGATAATTTTTATTATGTTTTTTTGTATTACAAAGCAATAAATAAATTACCGATATAATAAAGCTAACTCTTCGTTTATTTACTTTTATGGTCCATGGGGAAAATATTTCCCGTGAAATTATAGTAAACCTATACACCCTGCTCTGTTTATCTGGTGATATTCTCTTACTTTACACCCACAAAAGCTAAAATATTGTGTTGGCATATTTAGTCTTGGACATCTTATGGTCCTGTAAGGGTTAAAAGATCTTTTTTTGTCAAATTTATTTCTGCCAGTGCGAGTTAAGAAGATTTTCAAGCCTCCCGATATTTAAGTTACGTTGTATTTATTCCTCTGACTGATGACGCATTTAAACCGCACTTTATCTCTGCCATTCGTCCATCGTGATGCAATTCCGAAAATGCAACCCGCGTGTGAAAGAATCTGCGAGCCTCCCCATTCAATGAGCTGCAGTTGCGAAACGGGTGGAAATCGTGTAGAAACCTAAAGCTTCCCTTCTTTTTTATGACAGCTGGAAATCACACATCCTGTACTTTCATTTGTTTACCGTCGTGATGTGTGGCGAGCCAAACGATTTACCCATCTGAGTTGTAATACTTGCGGAGAATCGGTTATTCTTTCTTTCTCTTTCTCCTTTCTCCTTTTTCTTTGAAAGTATGCGCAGAAAACAGCCTTAATGCAGATTATTAATTATCAAGTAATACCGGGTGTCCAAAAAGTTCCCGTATTCCAAATTTAAAAAATCATGTTCCATGATTTTTTTTAAGTATATTAAATTTTGCCATACGAGTAATGAAACCATGGAGATGCTTGAAGCTTTTTTCGGCGATCGACTTATCTCAAAAAATCTTTGGCCACCTCGATCCCCTGATCTGACCATCCCGGACTTTTTTCTGTGGGGATGTTTAAAGGACAAAATTTATGAAAGTGATCCTCAAACAATAGATTATTTGAAAATCGCAATTACCCAAAGGATATAAGAAATCACTACCTGCATGTTAAAACACGTTTCGAAAAACATGCGCAAACGAGTTCAGCTTTGTCTCCAAGAAAGGGGTGGACATTTTGAACATTTATTATAAATGTTAGTCCAGTAATTTTTCCTTGGTTATGTTAAAAGTGCTTTTTATCATTGGCATAAAAGTTATTCTTTTTAAACCTATTGTTTTTGTAAAATAAATTCACAAATCATCAGTACGGGGACTTTTTGGACACCCTGTATATTAAAAGCCAATTATCACTTAGGTTAATAACTTTTTTTTATATTTTAGTTACTTTTTATTAAATAATTACATTTAAAATAAATATGACAATTGTAATAATAAGTGGCAAAATAGAGTGAATTTACTTGCATTTTTCATTCTCCTTCTCGACACATATCTCAATCTTAAGGTTAGGTAGGAGAAGTGACCAACTATTCATGTCAAAGATTTTAAGGAGAGAAATCGCAATAGAACCTAAAACTTGAAATTTTTTCATTTTTAATTTTTGGGAAATCCCTTCATTCTAACCATTAAGCCACAACTTCTAACATACTCTTGATAATTATTTAAATAAAATGTGTATTTAAAGCAATTTTTTTTTTAAATTATTGATTCCCTCTAGAATTGAACTCGAATTCTTCACCTTCACGTGAAAAATACTGAAATCCCAGCATTTTACCAACTGACCTACCTGTTGATTTCAATAGCAATTACATATTACTAAAACACCATTTAAAGTATTAAAAATAAATTTAATTTAAAGACAGAATTGATATTTCAAAAACCGTATTAGCATGGAGTGTCATCCATTACAAGTTTAAGAAAAAAGTATTTGAACTCGAGTGAATGAATAAAAAGTATTTTATCAACAATTGAAAATTTGAACAAGATATATAAATATATATAGGGAGAGTGTAAACTAATGGTGGGAAATGAAAAATTAATTGAAAATTTAGCTCTGTGTCTGAAGCGGCATTAACTTCTTAAAATAAATTTAAAATTGAAACTAAGTTGATTTAATAATATTAATTATAATTTTCGTTCACCTTCACCCTGTCTTCTAACTCTTTAGCGCATAATCGAATTACCCTTACGTTTTGTCTCTTTACTTTAACCCTTAAATTCATATCGTTGTCAATTGTCTACATACAATTCTACTTAATTTTATTCACAAACATGAGTGTGTCCTTTTCCGAACGCACGTTGATATCCGTAGACAATAAATCATTTGCGAAAAACAAAAATTGACATTACTTTTTACTGGTAAGTTATAGAGCTTTTTTCCACTTGACTGTAGTTGTTGATGAAGTTTAGTGTGTTACTTGAAGAGATGTTTCTATTGTCGAATTCTTAATAAATTAAAATTTATCTGATTGTTTAAAAAATGCTTCTCATCTGTTGCCTTATAAGCTATTAATGTTTGATGTTGTATTTAAAAATTATATTAGATGCGAGTTAGATATTTGGAAAATACTATACGTTGCTAAAAATCTACATAATTTTTTTTCAAAATAAATATATCATATTATTGCCTGGATTTCTAAAGTTTATTTTTTACATAATCCAAGATTAATTTCTTATGATAATATTTTTTTTTAATTCAAAGCAAATAATCATTCATTTAAGGGTTAAACATCAAGTACAAATCTAGCAATCTTTTGGTATTTCTTACCCTCTTCCATTATCACTATTGCGATAAAAAAAATTACATCATATTGTAGCTTTTAGTGTCATAGTCCGAAATATCGTTCTATTTGTTTTGGAATTTACGTGCCTGACAAGTTTTAGTGTACTTTCCTTTTATTTCTAGATCCTCTGCCTTCTGTCGAAACAGAACATATTTAAACTTAAATGATCTTACAATTTCAGTAATAAAAAATTTCGGAAACAAAATATGACATAGGAAGAAAAAATTGAAGTCGGATAATATTTGCTTATTTGTAATCTTTTAAGGTACGTCGGTAAAAATTTGGAAATGTTCCAAAAAACTCATTATTTGATTAGACTTAAAATTTACGACACTATTTTTTCTTGCTGTAATCTTGTGTCTTTTCATGATTCTGAAAAATGATTGCTATTTGATATATGCTTGAAACTTTTCAGATGAAAAAATGTGACTACAATTTCATAACATTGCAATAATGAAAAAGGTTATATTTTGTTTTTATAATGCTTAATTGGGAAATAAATTTTTTCGTGGGTTAATTCATACTTTTTTAATTGCTTTTTGGAGCCGTTATGGAAGTATATTGGTACTTTTCAGTTAGCTGGGGACCAGTGAAAAATCGCCAAATATTGTAGAATTCTGCCAAATTACGGCGATTTTAAAGAGAAAAATCGCCAAATAATGTAAAATTTCGCCAAATTTCTTAAGACGATTTTAAAAAGAGAATTCGTCAAATAATGTAAAATTCTGCCAAAATTCTTACGACGATTTTAAAGAAAGAATTCGCCAAATAATGTAAAATTCTGCCAAATTTCTTTGATGATTTTAAAGAGAGAATTCGCCAAATATTATAAAATTTCGCCAAATTTCTTACGACGATTTTAAGGAGAAAATTCGGCAAATAATGTGAAATTCTGCCAAATTTCTTACGACGATTTTAAAGAGAAAATTCCCCAAATAATGTAAAATTCCGCCAAATTTCTTACGACGATTTTAAAGAGAAAATTCGCCAAATCATGTAAAATTCTGCCAAATTTCTTTGGCGTTTTTTTTACTGGCGCCCGATTAATGGAAAATTACCAATATATTTTACTGTATTTATTGTTTGGCATTTTATAGTTAGTCGGTTAGTTAACCACATTTACAACATGTCGGATCTAGCAAGCTGTAGAAATATGCAATATACTAATGTGTCTTTTTGAATTTTATTTGTTAAAATTTTACTGAATTTAATTTTTAATTTAACTTTTCAAATTTAAAAGAAAGTGAAATTCACAACATTAATTTCTGTCACTTTATTTAATACGTTTGGAGGGGAAAAAAGCCTCTGCCAATGTGTAAAAATGAAATAGTAAAAGAATTACAGTTAATTCCGGAATTTAGAACTCACGTAATTTTAAAAATTCTTTCCTCCCCCTCCCCCCACTCGTTGAAAAAGAATTTGCAGAAGCTGTTCACATAAAACATCCAATTCAGTACAAAAAGCTTACTTTTCGTTAAATTTAAAGAAAAAAAAAAGAAAACTGAAGCTAAAATGATAAGTTTTTTCTACTATCCTTTCTGTGTGGATTTTTTATTCTTTATATTCATCTTAAAATGAATTATTTTATTTGCTCGATTTTTCTTCAAACCCTTCAGAAAAGAATGGTAAAAAGTGCGCTGAATGAAAGTGGCGACAAATAAAAAATGCGAATGGATTTTAAAAAATAATAAGGATTTTTTTTTCTTCTGAGGTCTAATTCTTTTCATAAAAATATGACAAAAAAATCTGTCTCTTCTTATCAGAACTTTCTACTTTTTATGAATGATATTTTTTTTTTATTTTTAATATTACATAACCATATTTTAAAAATACTTCACCAATCTAGGAAATCGTTAAATATTCCAAAATATGTCAGAAAATCTTTTCTTGTACCATGTTTGAAAAGAAAAAATTTAAGAACTGTGGTTTATTTTTTGTTCTTTTTATTTTCCGCCTTGAATTTAAATAGGGAATATTCTGTATTCTTCCTTCGCTATTGAGGCACTAGAGTAGTTTTATTTAATTCTGTGACAGGCAATGAATATTTTTTTCTGTATCAAAAAATATTAAAAGATGCTAAAAGAAATGTAATTTGTAAAAAAGAAAAGTTTTTTTACTGTAAATAATAAGTAATATTAAATGCTAAAATAATATTCTCGACCATGGTTTATTTTAAATTTCATCCATATATTGAAGCTGAACATTAAAAAAAATCTTAAAGCTAAGAAGTTAACATATAAAAAATGATTAAAATGAAATCTGTTATGCATATTTCAATGTATCATGTCAGAACATCATTTCTTGATCGGCCAAGTACCACGTCCTCGTGCGAATTAAATTATATTTTTATTCATTTAAAATTGTTTCATTGAATGAGTCACTTTAGAATTGTAAAAGATCCAAAAACGATTTGTCTCGCATCTATTGTTAAAAAAAATATCCCATTTCCTGTTTATATCATTTCATATAATCATGAGCTCAAAATGACATTTTTCTAGGTTTTATTGGCTGTATTTATTAACTCATTTTTTTTTTCATTCAGAGCTTTTGTAAATGCGATGGCAACGTGTTATTAAAATGATTTTAAGAAATACTCGTGCAGACAATAAAATTTTTATTTTTCGGCTGTGGATTTTTGTGACGCTACAAAACCTCATTCCCCAAACAATATCATGTTCTGACATGATAATAATGCGCATGTAATTCTTTGATGAAGTGCTGTCAGTATTGAAAGTGGGGGAGTTCTTAGTTTTTTATTTTAATCTCCATTAAAAAAAACCTTGATTAATCTTTCTCAGTTTAAGTGACATTCAGTTCGAAAAGAACGTGTGTACACGTGCCTTGGCTGTGACCTTGAAAAGGCATGGGCTTGGAATAGTAAGATATCAATTTCAACTAAGAAAAAAACAAGTCTTTAAACAGTTACTGAATTACGAGCGCCAGAAATAAGTTGAAGAGAAATTCTATATATATGAAATAAAAAAAGGGGGAGTGGAGAAGGTAGATTCTAAAAATATGAGTGCCATTATATTTTGTTATGATTATCTATTTTGATAAAAATCTTTTTCGTGTTTCGACATATTTAGCATTTTCTTCCCTTTTTTTATAATTATTATAAATGATGTTTAATTATAATAGCATTTTGATTTAATTTTAATAAAAAATATTTTACAGGCTCTATGCTGATGTATTCGTTCAGATAAAGTACTTTTTAAATTTTATTTAAAAGTATACTTTAATAACTAAAAATATTATATAAAACAGAAATTTAAATAATCTTGATATTTGCATCAGCGATAATTTCGATACTTTTTAATGCGATATCTCGCTAAAATTGCTAAGTAAATGTGAAATACAATTTTCTTATTCAGTTAAGAATTATTATTAAAAATTTAGTAGAAATTCGGACTTTCAATTCGAAATGTAATATGCTTCTTTTTTTAAAAAATTTTTCCTTTATCACGTAACAATTATAACACAAACAAAAAAAAAGTTTAAATGTCATCGCATTTCACTTGTATCTGTTGTTGTTACTTATTACACTTGCCATGGACAAGCCCCGTTGATTGTATTAGCACATTTTAAGCCGAACGGAGCATCTCTTGTTTCAAGTAGAGCCAATATATTTATATATCTTGCTCAAATGTTCAATCATTGATAAAATACTTTTTATTCATCCATTCAATTGTTCAAATACAATTTTTTAAACTTGCAGTGGATGTCACTTGATGTTAATACAATTTTTTAAGATGTCAATTCTTTCATTAAATTTAATTAATTTTTAATACTCTAAATAGAGTTTTAGCAGTGTTTTGTTATGAAAATTGAAATCAACAGGCAGTAGGTCAATCGATAAAATGCGAGGATTTCGGTATTTAGTGGAGATGAAGATTGCGAGTTCAATTCTTGCGAAAATCAATCATTTTTTGATAAATTATTTATATTAATTGCAATTATTTAATAAAAAGTAAATATAATAAAGTTTTTCTTTGTTGACCTAAGAAAGAATTGACTTAATATTTTTATGCATATATTACTCGCTTCTAATTCACTCTGGTATAGAAAAAAAATCCTTTAAATTTCGACATGATGAATCTCGGAGAAAACTGTGTGGTGTTCTCCAAAATTTTAACAATTTTTTTAGCATGTAAACAATTATCTATGGTCTGTGAATTTTTTCCAAGTCCATAAGCGTTAAAAACTTTTCACAAAATATGATATTTCGATATCACCTCTTAATTATCCTTTACTTCTTATCTTGTTGCGTTAAATATCGAAAAGAATGACTTTTTACTTTAAAATCTGTAATTGCTACTTATTGTAATTTAATTTTTTTTAAAAAAAAGTTCAACTTCCTGGATACCTTGTCCAGGTGTGCCCAAATAGGCCAATAGTCCTCCAGTAAAACCGTGCCAAGCGGCGTGGGTGTGAACGTTTTTTCACTTTTAATCCAATGACACATTTTTTCGAGCAGTCAGGTGTTATTTACATAACAGAGCACTGACGAGTTTTGTCTCTCCGCTACTATTGTTTCAGGAGAATGAGAAATCCACTCAATTTGTATTTATAGAAATTTTCTAAAAATACCCCTTGCTGACTGGAAACTTGCTCTTTACCCTTCGCTTTGCACGAGTGCATTTAATGTTCATATTTGTTTAGGGCGCAGAATAATAAATAGTAGCTCAGATTACTGGACTTGTTTGTCTTTCATCTGGTTTCAGCTTTCGGGGTGCAGAAAATTGCTCGTTTAATGATTACACCCAAGCGTAATGTTAAGAGGAGAAACTGTATTAATCATGTTACCAGATAACAACTTTGAAATCTCAAAAATAATGAATAAGGTATTCGAAAAATCAAATTCAGTGTAATATTTCCATTTTTAAGTTTATTTTAAATAATATATTTAGACAGAATTAAAATTAATTATTATTTATACATGTATCTTTTAAAAGTCTTTCTTCTAATGATTAACTAAAAACGTAGTCTAACACTGATTTTCTTACGTTTATCTTGATTTGGCACATATTAACATCATGTTAAAAGTCTCTTATTTCCTGATCCAATTCCACTTATTTAATTACTTTAACATACGCTCTTTTAAAATGCAAATCTTACCATTTCTCCGGCTTTACGCATGAAGGGGTAAAAATCCTTAATGATTAGTACATCCTTTTAAAGATGCCTAAATTTCCTTTTTTTAAGATGACGTGTGTCAAAGAAATCCCTATCAGAATCTAATTGTAAAACCAGTGATTTTTGCTCTCTTCTGCTCCACGCTCATAGGGATAAAAATCCTGTATGCTTAGCACCTCCTTTTAACGATGCCTAAATTTCCTTTTCTTAAGATGACCTGTGTTAAAAAAATCCCTATCAAAATCCCATTGTAAAATCAGTGAATTTTGCTTTCTTCTCTTGTATCGTGATGTAGACTGGCATATCTCCGCGCTTCTTCCTTTACATAATATACCACCCATGATGAAATAAATGGAATTTAAAATTTTTGAAGATTCTAAATGGCCGTGTAACTACTAAAAGAAGAAAGGCTAACATATTATTTGGAAAATGTGTCATAAACCGTGAAAAAAAAGTTGTTCACGGTGGGAACTGACCGTGGGGGAGGGTATAACTTCCAAATTGGTGTTGTAATTGTTTATTGGGTTAGGCTCTTACTTAAAAAAATAGATTTTCAATCTTTGAATAAGACTTTTTATTTAAAATTTATCGAAAATTAAATCTGTCTTCTCAATGGCTTCGGAAAATTATATTGCAAAAAAAATCATTTTTACACTACTTTACAAGTCAGAAAATAAACTTTCAATTGATAACAATTTTATTCTTATACAGTTTTTCTGAATTTTTAATAAATTTAAAAATATTTTTCAATATATTTAATAAAAAAGGCTTGATTGCTTCAGTTAGTGAGATTATCAGATATACTTGTGTGTGTTCTCACTGTCATATAATTACAAGCTAGTCTTAAACAGAAAAATTAGGATAAACAAATCAAACCTGAAGAAACATATGATATGTAGCAAGTTTCTTACTCGAAATTCGAACCTTCATTTTTTCTGAATCAAGAATTGGCATATTTTTGGTAAAAGTCTAACGTAGCTTAACCATTTGATCGCGTATTAGTTTTAATCGTTATTTAATCGCCATTTTTCAATTACTCTTAGAACGAAATTAATCTGTCCTATTTAATTAAGCACAGATATTATATAATTGAGTTTAATATATGTGATTAAACATTTTAAAACATATATAAAACTTCTAACAAGGCAAATTTAAGTTGCCCAAAGCAAGAGTATTGGGGAAAATTTTACCTAATTTGATCATCATTCTTTTCATTTTTGTTTCGATAAATTAGTACAACTGATTATTTCAAAATGTAGATAAGCATATAGTTTTATCTATGTCTTTATATTTAATAGAAATGAGCTAGCATTCCTCTTGTTTTTTCTTCTTTTTGTAAATAAGAAATACAAAAGCTTTTACATTTCGATCAGATAATAGCAAAAGAGGAAGTTAAAATCCCTGCTCTGGAAAAGTGATGACTTGTTCACGGCCATTTCTCTCGATATGAATCAAATATCTGTAAAAACAAATCTATTTTTGAGATAAGCATCGTGTTTTTGAAAAAAGCGCGACAAATTCAGAAATCATCCATCATTGCAATTGCTCGAATGAGAGTTAAATGACACCTTATTAAAGAGGCTCTAGGGTTTTGAAAACAGGATTTTGAAATGTTCACGTGGCTCTAACTACTGTTTGTGCAAGTTATTCTATGGAGAGATTTACGTATTCTTTATTTGATTCTTTAAAAAAATTAAGAGTCAAAGGAAGACGATTATTTCAGCTTGAGTTGCTGAAATATTTATGTTAAAATAAGTTTTGGTATTTTTATAATTGTTTTATTTTCTGATGTATTATTTAAAAGTTATATAAGAATGCCTATGTTTTAGTATTCTCCACTATCGTAAGTCTGGTGTCCTCGCATAGGGGAATCACGTCTTCTCCGAGAGCTGGCCGTCCTAGGTTCGAGTCCTGGTACAGGCATGGTTGATATTTTGTGTCCCCGCCACCCTGTAAAAAAGGGCTGTGAAAGCGAATGTAATGAGTGTGTAGCTTAGTCGTACTCTTGATCCTAGTTGGCACTTCTTCAAAACTAGAGACGCTCCTTTCGGCTTAAAACTCGCTGATGCCTGATGCTTGTCCATGGCAAGTGCCACTAATAACAACAACTATCGTAAGGGTCATACTGGCCTGGTGGTAATGTCTCGACTCATGAGTCTTAGGGTTTCAAGTTCGAGTCCTGATTTCACCGAAGAACCGCAGTGTAAGAGAGTCTGTTGATGTTAAGTCCGTCAGGGCAAGCGTTATCTCATTGGTGTGGTATGGAGAGGGGAGTGCCAGCTCAGGTGTCGTCTTCGTCTTATGACCGCTGCTCAAAATTACGAACTCCGTCTCAAAATAGCCCTAATCTTGCTTTGCAAAGGGACGTTAATATAACTAAACTAAAAAGAAAACCATAAATTCTGTGTTACGTAAATTAAAAAAATCATTAAAATTGTACAAGATTTTTTTAAGAACATGTAGTTCAAAAATAAAAGCTATAGATTAAATGTGTAGAATAAATTCAGTATTGAAATGTGTGGGTTATGCTTATTTCTTCTTCAATGATTCATTTTAAAAACGATGATTCCATATGAGTTACAATTATTAGCCTTTTATAAATTGACGATCGACAAGTATAATAGAATCTCGATTATCATAACATGTATCAACTAAACACACACACACACACAAGGAAAAAAACCCTTATATCTGTACATGTAACGTATTGTATTATATTAGCGTCACTGAGAAGATAATTTTTTGAATTTTCAGATGACGCAAAAATCGCTTTTGTGCTGTAATATCTTCATAGGTTATAATGGCTAAGCGTCAAAATTATCTTAATATTTAATTAAAATTTCAAAATAAAATCCCTTAAAAGTCTACATTCTCAGCTTTTTAAAGTATATATGTACCTCGTTGCTAGCTCTTCTTCAAACGATTTACCCTGCAAAGCACCGATACCCACAAGAGACATTTACCTTTGTTATAAGTGGAAATTTACCGTCTGTTATTTCCGAGAATGTGCATTTATACATTAAATTTCAGACTTGAATTTGAAGTTATTGTCTAATGGCTGAGAAATAATTCCTAGAATTTGCGGCTGCAGATTCTGGAAACTAACAGCATGCATGTTTCGAAAGATAATTGTATCATGGTGTAACCATTGTTTAAATTTCAGTATATCATTTCGAGTAAACAATAAGCTTTGAGGAGGAAGAGATAACAATTGAATTCAGCATGTCTTCAAATATGCCTGCTTAATTACCTTAATCCTTAAAATATTCTGTTTTCCAAGAATCACTTTTCAGACTTACCTTACGTTTTAAGTGTATAAATCGATTTTTTGACTATGATAACCATTTGAATTTCAGAATTCGAAGAAGAAAATTGAAATTTAACCTGGGAATAATGATATTACATTCAAAAAATATGCAAAGATGCAACCGTTTTTAAATAATTTAGAACTTAATTTATTTGAATATAATTTTTTTTATTCTATTGCTCTTTATTATGTTTTACTGAGTTTTGATACTAGGTTCAATCTAAAAAATAAGATAAGTATCGATTAAAGAAAACTAGATTTGTTAGCAGCTTGAAATATACAGTGCAGTGTCATCTTTTGGTATCCCATTTTGAAGTGGCACAAAAAATAATGCGCAATGAAATACACTACTTTCGACCGTGGTCATATAACGAGGACGACTTCTCAACTGGTATTCGACCTTCCAGACCACACCAGCCTGTTTACGTTTTACCCACAACATTTAGCTAAATTTGCATATTCAATTCAATTAAAAAATTCGTTTTAAATTAACACAAAGCTATTTTGAGATGGAAATGATAATTTTGAACCGCAGTCAGATAACAAAGCAGTCATAGACGTGAGCTAGCGCTCCTCTTTTCAAACTTCTGCACCACATCAGCTTGCGAATGTTTGACTCCGATGGATTTAATGTAGACTATACACTCTTAAATCTGAACCCCGAACTTGAAACCCTCTGGCTTCGAAGCCGTGATTTTACTACCAGGTCAACGCGTCCAAGCAGTGCGAAGGTTAATGTTCAATACAATTCAGTATTTTTGACCGTGATCATATAAAGAGGACGACTCAGCTGAAATCCGATGCTCCAAACCTCCATGACATATCAACGTGGCCTGGTTGGTTGAGCGTTGGACTCGTACTCCGTAGGTTACGAGTTCGAAACTCACCGGCCAAAACATTCCCCGAGTGTATGGAGATTGGTGCTCGTTAAATCTGTTCGTGGTCGCAAAGTCCTCCATGTCGAGAGTAATATCACTGGGGGGTACTGGGTCAGAGGTGATCGTTCTCTGTTCCAGGTCTAAATCACGATATAGATGAGTGAATGAATATGAATGAATGTAGTCCGCCCCCTAAAAAGGGTTGTGGCGTGTGTGTATAGCTAAATCGTACTCTTGGCCCTAGATGGCGCTACTTGTAAAACAAAGAGACGTATTTCTTAGGCTTAAAATCTGCTGATAAGATCAGCGGAGGCTTGTCCACGGCAAGTGCCATTAGTCACAACACACACAGCTCTCTCTTTTTCACCTCAACTCTAGTTAAACCTGCCTATTTACAGCAGATCCTGTATTCGAACACACGCCCTTTCGATTTCTAAGTCCGAATCTCAATCACCAGCATCAGTTCCTGGAGAAAACGACGGAAAGAGATTTAGATTTCATAGAACCAATTGCTAAAATGATAAAAACGTATTAAAAGTTTTTTTTAAAAAAAGAAAACCGGTATTTAAGTCACAGTACAGTAAATTACAACCGCGATATTTTCATTTTTTTTCTCATGAAAGGTTTCACGTTAGTAGAATTCTTTTTTTAAAACAACTATTACTATCAAAGCAATCTAGCATTAATAATTTGCTTTTAGTTGGCTCATATCCAAATAGTTTCCAAATAACAGGTGCTAATTCTTGGACTTATCCTTGACCTTTGCGACGTGATGTATCATAATGATCTTTTTTCAAATCTAAGCATTTTTCTGTCCGTAATTGCTAAGTTTAGGCGGCGTGGTGAAAAATATGAAAAACATTCGATAACAAATTTAATGGATTCATGATTTAGAAGGAAAAACGTAAAGCAAATTAAAAAAACGACAACCCGTAATTGAAGTGCGTCTTCAATTTCTTACGTAATATATTTTTTAAAAATTGACTCACGTCGAAATCTAGCTTCGAGTAATATAATAAATAATTTCCGCAGACTAATATTAATTATTATTTGCGGTTTTTCATATTTTTAAATGTACAAAGCAGCAACAAAATGCATAGTAAAAAATTATTTATACGGAAATTAATTAATACCAGTTGGTTGGAAAAGAAATCATTTGCTTCGTCTCTTCATTTTTATTTATTGATTTATCTATTTCCTTTTGATCTTTCTCCTTTTGCGTTTATTTTGCTAGAAGTTTTACCGTAACGTTCTTCGCGAAATTTAATTAAATGTAAACGTCGCCATTTCTGATTTTTTGATCTTGATCTAGAATCGCTAACATAGAATAGAAGAAATGAATCTGAAATTCGACTTTGGGCATGCGCAACGGGAAGCTCCTGAGACGAAATTGTCATCAGACGATGTGTTGCTGGAAGCGAAGCGTAGCGTAGATTTTTTTTATTCGTCAGAAGGGATTTAATCAAACTCAATGACGCGTGTTACGAAAATTATCACTTGTCCTGACGTTTTGGTCGGATGTAGCGAAAGTTCTTCGTGTCGTTCGATTTTCTGCTGTTGATTCAGGTGTTTGTTTATTGTCGGCCATCCAAGCTTAGTTCCTAGAGTTCCTGATGTTTTGTTTATTATGTTATCAGAATTTCAGTCTGTTCTGGTACCGCGTTTCACATCGGAAGATGGGAATAAAATTTTGTTTACGCTTACAGAATTCTTTTCTTTGCGAAATTTATTTGACAGAAATATATATTTCATTAGTTAGGGTGAATTCTGTTGACTAAATTTGAGAAAATGGCAAATATAATAATGCTGAACATCTGTTTTATTACTAAAAGAGGTATAGATTTGACAAGATTTTTTTGATAAAATATTTTAATTTCACCACAATTAAATTGAATTAATTTAATTTAATTGGATATTTTATTTGGAGTCAAAATATTGTTGTTATATATGTAATTATTCTTAAGTAGTTGCATTTGATAATCAACTGTTTAACTCGAATTTGATTAAAATCTCTTATACACAGCTTGGTATTAATGTTTATTTCACCAAATTTGTCATCTGTGTAAAGGGGAGAGGTCAATCCTAGTTGTTAAAACAGGAGGATTGTTTCCCCTCCCCCTCCTCTCTTTTGTTCTATATTTAAGACAAAATCTTAATAACCTCAATCAAATCAAATCAGATGGTTCGAGTCCCGGTTCGGTCATGGTTGTTCTTCTGTCTGCCATCTGTAAGATGTGAGACTGTGCCCCCATGTAAAAAGGGGCTCTGTGGTGAGTGTGTAGCTACTCTTGGCCTAGTTAGCAGTACTTCAAAAACAAGAGATGCTCCTTTCGGCTTAAATCTGCTGGTATATAAGGGGGGCTTCATAGGCAAGTGCCATAAGTAACCACAACAAGTATCATGAGTTTTCATCTTTATTTTTCTCACTAATAAAATAAAAATAAATGTAAAAAGATGAGTGTTAGAAGCTGTTCACATCAAACAAAAAAAGGGGGATAAAGATAAACTTAAAAATAGTTGATTTATGGAATGCGTGCTGGATAAATTGACATTTCAAATATGATCATAAAAATTGAATTTTTGCAAGTTCAACAAAATGCGTTTCGAGAGATTAGATGCTATCGCTTTTTCTAGACGAAAATTGAAAATTCTACTTTGTTGTTGAATAGCGAAATCTGTTCTGATCCATGTAATTTACAAACTTTTTCTGATAAGCTTTGATGTTATTGAAGATTTCAGCTATGTTAGTGAAGAATTTTCTCGATAAATGGTCTGTGAAATTTTCCAGTATTTCAATTTTCAAATCATGAACGGTGTCTTTTCGGATGGACGAGGTAGCACTAATCAGGATTCTAAGAATTTTATTTTGGACGAATTGGGTCTTCTTCTTATACTCCATCTATTTGGGAGCATATTTGTTTTAGTAAGTAATATAATTTAAAAAGAAAATCAGTTTTGAAGGGTTGAAAATTTCTTTCGATTTCTTTATCTTTTTGTATATATTCCATTTATATTCACCGTATAAATGGAATTCAGAAGATAGAATCCATTAATTTAATTTCGAAATCTAATATGTATTCTTGGAATTGAAAAAAAAAAAAAACGCTAGACATTGAGCAACTAACTGTTAGAAAAAATGCGCATTTCCATTTGCCTTACGATTATGATCCATTTGAATCCATACCATTGTAAAATTTCATATACATCAAGAATTTCCATTTGCCTTATGATTATGATGCATCTGAATCCATACCATTGTAAAATTCCATATACATCAGAAATTTCCGTTTTCTATAGATGATCCATCTTTATATATAACATTGTAAAATACCATATACATCAGAAATTTCCGTTTTCTATATAATTATGATCCACCTGAATCCATACCATTACAACATTTCGAATACATCAGGAATTTCCGTTTGCCATATGATTATGATCCATCTGAATCCATACCTTTGTGAAATTTCACAATGGTATGGATTCAGATGGATCATAATCATATAGAAAACGGAAATTCCTGATGTATGTGAAATTTCACA
>JAOUZG010017314.1:1499318-1529056 GCA_026289955.1 Argiope argentata
TATATTAATTCTGTTTAGTACGTTAATAAAAATGTGGCTTTGAAACTAATTTTGAATTGAATTTTATTACATTTATAGGCATTTTAACCTTTTTTTAATTTTTTATTGCATTTTTTTCTTTATTCAATTTATTTTTAAAATCTTATTTTAAATTTATATACTCCAATAATCTTTTTTTAAATGCACTCTGAATTTGAAAGAACTATAAAAGTTTTAATTATTCTAATTTCATTCCAATGTGCGTGACTGTGAAAAGTAATTTTCAACGCATAATTTGAAATGTGTCGTATGTAAAATAATAAAGTTACGTTAATTGTTAATTACCGATAAAATTAAATGTAAGAAAACATTAATTTTTGAAATAAAATTCCTTAATAAAGAAAAAGATTCATTCAACTTTTTAAAAAATTACGGAATTAATTAATTTAATTTTAAAAGAATTTTTATTGATTTATGTGTTAGAAAATTAAAATGTCAGAAATTAAATTCTTTCCCAGTAACTTTATAGACGTTTTTTAAATGCAATTATAAAAGTAGTAAATAGTTTTAAAATTCTGATTAATGATGATGATGATGATTTCGTTTCCCCTTTTAAACGGAAATGTGGGGGATGCAGTAGCTACTGTGGGTATGAACCCCATGAGCACCCCAGGGCACAAGTGTGACTTCTAGCTCATATGAAGATGACACAGATCACATTCGCTTGCACAGCCCCTTTTTACAGGGGGGGGGGGGCACATTCACACACCTTACAGATAGAACACAGAAAAACAATGCCTGATAGGGATTTGAATCAGGCATTGTTGCCTGATTCAACGCCCAGATCAGGAGGAAGACGCCCTTTTTTTCTGTGCCAGGGCGTCAGCAATTCTGTTTAATGTTTCGGCTTATTGTTCCAGTCTCAGATTTTCGTTCTAAAATGAGATGTTTTCGAAGCTCATAAAGTGACGAATTCCGTTTTACTAAATATTATATAAAATATTGCTAATGTGCTTAAAGAATTCCAAGACCTTACAGATCCATTCCAAATGTATCACGGGAAATAATTTTTTTGGAAACATTTTTTATTGAGCTACTCATTACACATCATTAAACTATCATTAAATAAGATGAAATTTCTGTTACCTCAACCTCAACCTCATTTAACTATTAATACTGTTAGTAACCTCCAGAATTCTTACTAATCCTTCGTGTATTGTGGTTTTTGTATCTGGTCTGGGTTACATACTAACACGTTTTAGTGATCCGTGAAAAGTGGATTTCGTTAAATTTAGAATTAAATTAAGAAGTGAAATATTTTAATAAGCAATAGATAGCATTATTTATAAAATACTTTCAGTATAAGAACAGAAATATAGTTTTTACTTCTTTCGAAACATGCTTCCATCAGGTCCTCCCCCTCTTGTCTTTTTGTATTGTACAATGCACGAAAAGCTTGCAGTATGTTATGAATTTCATCAATTAATTTAAAAATCTAACTCTGTAAAATTTAAGTAAAGCGATAATAATATATGAACGGAATGAAACTGAATTGTATTTTAAGTGGGAATTATTAGATACACATTGGGAGTCCCGGGTTCGTGTCCCGGTTCGGGCATGGTTGTTCATCTGTGTACTGTCTGTGAGATTGATTGTGCTCCCCTGTAAAAAGGGGTTGTGCAAGAAAATGTGGTGAGTGTATAGCTAAGTCGTACTCTTGGCCCTAGTTGGCGCTGTTTCAAAAACAAGAGACGCTCCTTTCGGCTTAAATCTGCTGCTGTATCAGCAGGGAATTTGTCCATGAGCAAATTCTATAAGTAACAACAACAGATACACATTTAAAAGAAATAGATTATCTGTATAATTATTCATATTTATGTATTTTTAAATTGAAAAAGAAGTAGATTATCTGAATAATTATTTATATTCATGATTTTTTTTTAAAAACTGAGTATAAATTTTACTTGCATGTCAGTTTTCTTTTTCACTTGCCTATCGAAACCTCATTTCCAATGACACTTTATTATCCGTATCATTAAATTATTCTAATGGCCAAAAAGCGTTAAATTTTGCAATTTTACTCCATTAAATCCATTTCCATTAATATTCTTGGAGCGATTTTAAATCTTTCTTCCTTATAGTAGGCTCACCTAACCTTTGACAGATATTTTTTCCCCCTTCGAACTGCCCCAGCACTAATGGAAGTCGTTTGAAAATCATTAACGTGCTCGTTTAATTGCTGCATTCGACTCCGTCTAGGCGTCAGTCAAGCCACTTCGTCCCCAACCTTTCGTTTCGATGACTTCGATATACTTAAAGATGTGAATACTCTTTTGTAAATAAAACAAAAGATTTTATCTCAATGCGTTCCATTTTGCAAAACTCTTTTTCACCTCCCCCTCTCTTTCATAATGGCTGTAAAGTTATCAAAATATTTGTTCAATAGTAGATCTTCATAAAAAAAATGCACAGCACTTATCGATAAAAGAAAGCGTATGTGCTCATTCTGTCAACTATATGAAAAATCTGTATCAAATATCTCAATTTTTGAAGACTAACGTACCAAATAAACAATATTTAGGATAAATAAACAATTTTTTATTTCTTCTTAAAAAAATCCTATTTTTATAAGAGCACTGATAGCCTTAACTGATCTACTGATTCGCCAGAAATGTTGGATAGATTTAATTGAAAACAAAAAGATTAAAATGAAATCTGCCATGCATATTTCAATGTATTATGTCCGACCATAATTTCTTGAACGACCAAGCACCACGTGCTCGTGCTAGTTAAATTATATTCTTATTCATTCTAATCGTTTCATTAAATGAGTCACTTTAGTATTGTCAACGATCCAAAAAAAACAACTTTGTTTCGCCTTTATTGTTAAAAAAATCCCATTTCCTGTTTATTTTATTTCATATAATCACGCGCTCAAAATGACATTTTCCTGGGTTTTATTTGCTGCAGTCATTAACCTATTTTTTTTTAATCAGAGATTTTGTAAATGCAATGCCTACTTATTATTAAAAGCTGATTTTTTGAGATGCTCGTGCAAATAATATTTTTTTTTTGCCTACGGATTTTTGTTAACGCCAAAAAACTCATCCCAAAAACAACATCATGTTCTGACATAATAAAAAAGTGCTATCAGTTTATTTCATCTTGTAATATTGTTTTGTTTGTTTGTAAGGTACTTACGTATTATACCGTCCAACTTTATCACCAAATTTGAAGTCGTCGCCAATGAGCTGCTAAACCGCCAATTATGGCAATCCGGCAATGGTGTAATCCGTTTATCTTTATTGCCAAATTTAAATCCGTCGCCCATGAGTTACTAAACCGTTTGCGATCGTTGGCGAAAACGGTATAATACATAAGTACTGTTTATAATTTTATTTTGAGTTATTTTTTAAAGGCATTTTTGCGACAGGTATTACAAGAATTGATGGTATTAATGCTAAAAGAAGATTTATGATTGGGGACATCTATACAGAGGGTAAAATGAAGTCTCCTGTTATCATGAGTATATTTGAACCACAAAAACTCGAGAAATAGTTAACGGATATTGAAAATATTTATACTATTTTGTAGAGCATTTATTGGGGTAGGTTTGTTTTAGTACATACTTATCAATCATATCAAAATGAAAAGGGGAGTTTTATAACTTCGATTTTAACTTTGTACTAATCCGAACATTTGCAAAAACTTCAAACTGCACATGTGCAGATAGCAAGAGCTGTGATATATGTATGCGTTACATTTCTTTGTTTACGTCTGATTCTAAACAGCGATTGAAACCTCATTATGCCCCCCAAAAATTCAATGCAGCCTTGGCCGGAGGATGAAAGAAACGTTCGGTTAGCGGATATCAGAGAAATGATGTCCACACTTAGGGAAGAAGAGTTTTTTGATGAGCGAATTAACCGTCTTTCTTAAAATCGTACTGAAACCAGGGCCCGACTAAGCCGAGTTGGGGCCCGGGGCAAATTCTTCTTTGGGGCCCCCTCTGCTTCAATATTTTATTAATAAAGAACATTCATTAAAGAAAAATAAAATAAAACTTATATTCAATTTGGTGGGCCCTACATAAGCGGGAACCCGGGGCAACTGCATGTATGCCCCTGCCTTAGTCGGACCCTGACTGCAACTGAATTGCGGAGACAAAATGAATCTCCTGAGGAGCGAAATGATCGCCTGTGTTTTGTCTACGGACATATCACATTTTTACCTTTTTAACTATAATATTGTTACGTTTTTAGCGTATCGGGTTCGGATTGAATGGACTTTAGTTGAGGACAGCACAAACAAATTTATTTACAGCTATTTACAGTTATGTACAGGATAATTGATAGAGTAGCAATTTCAGATAAACACAATCCAGCAATAATCAGTCACTTACAGCGTAAATACAAATCTTACGCACAATAAACACCGTTTTCAAAACAGCTATAGTATAGCACAGCAACAGTAATTCACAGCGAGCTCAATAACACAGCGTTAACAGCAAACGCAAATACAGCTCACAAATCCTTTAATCCAGCGAGACCCTTTTTATTTCCGAGCAAACTCGCAACTAACTCGATCAAATCACTATAGCAACTAACTAACTCACGCCGGCTACTCGTCCTTATATAGACGAGAAGCGCGTGCACCTGAGTCTCGTGAAAATTCTCAAAACATCGCGCACAATCTAGCGGCTACTAGATTATTCCTTTCGCCAAACCAATCAAGCTGGCGCGAGGCTCCTCGCCAAACGTGGCCAACCTTGGCGAGTTTTCGTGCCGCACGCCCGCTTGTAACATTGCCCCCTCCTCAAGGACGGCACGTCCCGGGCAGTACAGACCCCGAGCAGAAGGCACTCAAAAGTAACAATTCCATACACACAAAATTACAGACATAATCATTGAAAAAGAATTAACATAAAGAACACTATTTACAAATATACAGGTAATATTTACATAAATGAGGAAACCATGGTTTCAACTATTTGACGTTACCATAATAGGGGGCTAGCCGGTCGTAATGCACTACTCTTGGTTTTGAGTTCGGTGACTTCCTTATTCGAACCACGACGTCATTCAGTCTTTTCAGGATTGTATAAGGGCCTTCCCAGGAAGACTGCAGCTTCGGAGAGAGTCCCTTTCGTCGAATCGGGTTCCAGAACCATACCTCGTCACCTTCCTTGAATTCATGTCCGGTGGCTTTCGTGTCGTACCTGGTCTTCATCTTTTCCGTCGCTATGTTGATCCGATCTCGGGCAAACCTGTGTACGTCTTCTAAACGGGCCTGGAGGTCTTGAACATAATCCACAGGCGAAGAAGGCGTATCCGGCGCACATCCGAACTGAGGATCACAGGGCAGTTGGAGTTCTTTTCTATTTCCATTGTCCGTCCGAGGAAGAGGTTCCAGGATGTCAGAGGCCTGTCTTTCAAATGGTGCGCCTACATTATCCCGCTGTAACGTATCACGACTGTGTGTTTTCAGTCCTTTACGGGCGTTACAGTCATCACATGTTCTGCACCATTCTCGAACATTCTCTTTCATGTTGTTCCAATAGAAACGCTCCCGGACATTACGAATTGTCTTCATGATTCCGAAGTGACCACCTGCAGGACTGCTGTGTAACTCCTTCAGTACTTGATTTATCCTTGATCGGGGAAGTACAAGTTGCCACTTAAATGACTTCCCATCTTCGGACTCCCATTTTCTATACAAAATACCATTCCTAATTTCGAGTGAATTCCAGAGAGCCCAGTAACGTTTAGCTCCCGTACTGAGGCTTGACATGTCATGCCATTTAGGTCTTGAATCGTTTGATTCCATAACTTCCATAATCAGTTTAATATCAGGATCATTCATTTGTTCCTTGCGAACCTCTTCATCACTCCAGGGATCAGATTGAGGTGGGACGGCTTCTGCGATCTGGCACGCAGTTAATATATCAATCCCAGTTTTCTTTTCCACCGAGGAACAGTTGCGACAACACTCAGAGCAGGGTTTTCTTGACAAGGCGTCTCCATTTCCTCTTCCAGCTCCCAAATGGAAAAGAGTCATGACTTCTGATGTGGAGTGCAGGGAATTATTTTTCAAGTCGATTACAAAATCATACTTCTTCAGAAAGTCCATACCAAGTATGAAATCATCTGTAATTTCCGCTACGTAGACGACATGGTCATATGTAGCATTTCCAAATCCAATATCAATATTCATTTTTCCAATAATCGGGATCTTGTCACCAGTGACCGCTCAGAGGGTGACGCAGGACGGTGTCCAGAGAATGTTCCTCCCAAGTCGCTCTGCAACATCTCTACGCATAATGGTTACGTTGGCTCCTGTGTCAACGATCATTCGGCAGGGGATTCCGTTAACGAAGGCATCAACAAATACACCATTTTCATCACCGCCTCTGGAAGATATTTGTAAAACTCTAAAACGGTTTTCCTGGTTGCGTCTAGAAGAGTCTTTAACCAGTTTATCTAAGCGGACTGGACAGTTCCTTCGAACATGGCCCTCTTCGCCGCATTTCCAACATTTCGTTGTTCTCTGGCCATGTTTGTTGGGCCTTTCACCTCTTTTCTGGATAAACTGGAAAATGGTTTTCATCATTTCAAATAGATTTTGCAGGGAAGGATCCGATGCATCTTGAACCGTAGCACCTCTAACTGAATGACGATCCATCCTTGCAGCTTGTTGAGTGGCTTCAACTTTCATGGAATAAACCATAGCTGCTTTTAAATCCTTCAATTCAGCCATTCGCAGGGACATTTGTATCTCTGGATCCCTCACACCATCAATGAAATACTGCAGGGCTAGAGTTTCCCGTACCTCAGCTGGACAGTCGGAGAAGGCAAGATGGGAGAGCCTCTCTACATCTGCTGCAAGCTCTTGCAGGCTTTCATTTGATCGTTGTTGCCGGGTCTTTAACTGAAGGCGGCTATAGACCTTGAGGCATTTTTCTCCGAAGCGCAACTCCAGAGCGCTTGAAAGAGCATCAAAGTCCAGATGTTGATCTTCGGGAACAGTTCTTAAAATATCAGCAGCCTCAGCCCGTAGTGATGCAGCCAGTTGACGGGCCTTCGTGACTGGATCCCAACCATTGGCTTCTGCGACGATGGAGAATTGAGTCTTGTAGACTTGCCATGATGTTTTTCCGTCGTAGGTGGACACTTTTATGTTTGATTTAGGAATAACAGGCACAGGTTGAGCTATTTCAGACTCTCGAACATTCGGAGATTGGTTTTCAGCTTTTATCTGTGCACCTTCCATTCTCTTCAATTTTTCCTCGACTTTCCTCTCAATTTCTTGCTCAAAGGTGTTAAATCTTTCATCAAATTTCTCTTCAACTCTACGGAGATTTTCCCCATTCTGTTCACAACTCTGCTGAATATTGTGAATCTTTGTGTCGTTCTCTTGAACCTTTTCAGCTAAAGCATCTATTTTGGAATTGATTGCTTCAACGATATTAGCTTGGCCTTGGTCTATCTTCTGTTCTATCTTTTTCTCCATATTCTCTTGCCCTTCTTCTATCCCTTCTTTCATTTCTTTAATGAAAGCAAAAAGCTGTTCAAATTTTGCTTTATCCGCTTCCTCCATCGCTCTAGTTTTCACCATTCAATCCCACTTCTGACACCAGTTGTTACGTTTTTAGCGTATCGGGTTCGGATTGAATGGACTTTAGTTGAGGACAGCACAAACAAATTTATCTACAGCTATTTACAGTTATGTACAGGATAATTGATAGAGTAGCAATTTCAGATAAACACAATCCAGCAATAATCAGTCACTTACAGCGTAAATACAAGTCTTACGCACAATAAACACCGTTTGCAAAACAGCTATAGTATAGCACGGCAAACAGTAAGTCACAGCGAGCTCAATAACACAGCGTTAACAGCAAACGCAAACACAGCTCACAAATCCTTTAGTCCAGCGAGACGCTTTTTATTTCCGAGCAAACTCGCAACTAACTCGATCAAATCACTATAGCAACTAACTAACTCACGCCGGCTACTCGTCCTTATATAGCCGAGAAGCGCGTGCACCTGAGTCTCGTGAAAATTCTCAAAACATCGCGCACAATCTAGCGGCTACTAGATTATTCCTTTCGCCAAACCAATCAAGCTGGCGCGAGGCTCCTCGCCAAACGTGACCAACCTTGGCGAGTTTTCGTGCCGCACGCCCGCTTGTAACAATATTTTTGAATGTGCGCCATAAAAAATTGTTTTATAGCTGTTTTTGATAATTTCTGAATATATTTTTATGCTGCTTAACATGTCCATGTCTTATTTTTCTTCTTGGATTCTATGCCACGGGAAACGTCGTGTAGATACTGCTTGTTCATTATAAAAGGATGCAAAGTACAGGTTTAAGAAATGTTACAAAAAATAAAGCAAAAAATATATATAATAAATGGTGATTTTCTTAGTAACGGTATAATCTAAATCTCATTTTCTGAACTTCCTTATTACATTTTCAAAAGGAGCAATCAGTTAAATATATATTTTTAAATTTATCTGCCATAATATTTGGAATACAAGTTCAGAATTCTGCGAATTGTACCCGTTTTCTTCCCACTTCAATAGTCAATATTACTTCGTTGTAGACCCGAACTCATCGATCACACATTGAATAATAAAACCCCTCTTGGGAGAAAAAAAAGTAAAAACTTTTTTAAATAAATCTTTTTAAACTTCTTACTAGGTACTTATTTTCTATCGTACTCCAGACGGCCCCCCTCCTCTCCCTTTCTCTTTCTTGGAATCGAGTAATTGATCTTTACTTGGAATCCAGCTCCCTAATGTTCAATTTGTAAGAGAAAATAAAATTCAAAACTTTAATATAAATTGCCGGACCTTCATTTTCTCTTAATGGTGGCTCTCAAAAGAATGGAGAGAAAAATGCAAAAATACTTTTGTTGGCTTGATGATAGAGTTTTAAACCGCCACCCTTTGTCTAATGTAAGACTTCGTCGAGTCTTAATTATGCTTTAAAGGAATTCGCCTGGGGTTTCAACTTTTCTCATCCTCTGTCCCTTTGTTTTAGAATTGCGAGATTCCTAAGACTTGTTTTTGAATGTATATGATATGTTAATCAAAGTTTTGAGAGTAGTTTTGAACTACAAAGAGAAAGCGCAAGAGTTTTCTTTTGTGTATTTGCATATGATTATGCGATCTGTTTAACTTTTGCGCTTTCAGACAAGAGAAATTTGAAAGCAAATAACAAAACTTGGAAAAATGGCTCTTTTCACATTTTGAAATGGCGATATCATGTAACGCTGAGTTCCTAGTTTTAAAAATAGACTTGTCGCGTTTTAGCATATTCATCTTTAAAATGAAATTTTTTTTATATATAAACATGCAAGAGATGATATTTTCGTTAAAATTTTATTTACTATACATTGTTTAGTAGAAGCTCTGTTACAACAAATATTTTTTGGAGAAGATTTTATTTTCGAACAACAAATACAAATATTCGATACACGAATATTTCAAAAATCACATTGCATAGAATTATGTTGTTGTTGTTTCTAATGACACTTGCCATGGAGAAACGATGCACCGGCGATTTTAAGCCTAAAAACGTCTCTTGTTTTGAAGTAGCGCCATCTAGGGTCAAGAGTACGACTTAGCTACTCGCGCATCACATTCACTTGCACAGTCCCTTTTTACATGTTGCACTTTTACACATCTCACCAATAGAACATATGAAGAAAATTATCACCGAACCGGGTATCGAACCCAGATCACGGGGAAGACAAGCTGCCTATGACGCAGCCGCACAGAATTATTTGTCAATGAACGGTTTTTAAATATTCCCTTAACGAAAAGTGAAGAAGCTGATAAAAATTCGAGGCTATGTGTGCATTCATTTCTGTTATAGAATAATTATATATTTTTTGAATCCTTAAGGCGACCAGGGACCTTCAAAATGACCTTATAATTTTTATCTTAGCAATTTGAAATCTTACAGTTATTAAAAGTAATACTATAGGAGATGACACACAAAATTTTAACGCATTATATCAATTTATTTATGAGTTAGGAGGGTTAATATAATACAATATTAGCGTTAAATAACGTTAATCAAAAATGTTCCATGCGCTCCAAATTTGTTCGAAAACTCTCCCATTTTTATTATTACTTACTCTTAACTCTTTTGAAATAAAAATTGGGATTAAACTTGAAGTTTAAGTAAGAAATATCGAAATTAACCACTGTAATAATGTAAAACTACTGATTTTTTTTTGTTTAAGTAGTTTTGAGCTATAACATTGGTTAATTTTGATATTTCACACTCAAACTTCAAGATTAATCCCAACTTTTATTTCAAAAAGGTTAGAATAAGTAATAATAAAAATTGGAACGCTTTTGAACAAATTTGGAACGTCTGGAACTTTTTTCATTAACGTTATTTATCACTAATATTATATTATGTTACACCCCCTCACCTAACTGATAAATAAATTAGTATAATTCTTTAAAATTTTGTGTCTCATCCCCTATAGTGTTACTTTTATTGACTGTAAAATTTCAAATTACTAAGGTGAAAATTACAAAAAGTCAGTTTAAAGGTCCATGGTCGCCTTAAGCAAAAACCCCGTTAAAAAATCTCTAAAATGCTCATTAATTAGTTATCTTAATTATTCGTAAATCTGTTTACAAATAATTAAGTTGGAGAAAGTTTTCTGAGAATTTATTCTTTTCGTTCGTCAATTTTTAATAAATCGTATTTCATTATTTTTCACACTTTTCTTATGTATTTCCAAAGGGATATAAGCTTCACTTAAGTGAGTTTTCCCTTTTTTATTAACATATCCGAATGCTCAGCGGGAATGCTTCCTTAGATGCAATAGTTGAAAGCATAAGTTGTAGCAAAAAATTACCTAGTACGGTACAATAAGCACGGAAAATAGCCTTCTTGTGCTTATTGTACCGTATTTCCTCAAAAATAATTGTAGATATTTCCAGTTTTGACTTTAAATAATGCGTTAGGCTTTATAGATGTTTGCAGTAATTTATATCTGTTCTGAATACAAGATTTCTTTGCATTGGTCTACATCTATTCTAATCTGTGCAATTTTAAAGAGTGCTTATTTTGTGTTGAAGGTCTTACATTCATAAAAAGAGGGTGGTCTAGAAATAGAACTGGATATGATATAGGTTTTTGAAAAATTCAAGCAATCGATTGCTTTCTCGTCTTTTCATTTTTCACGCTACCTCCATTTTTCAACCCATTTCGCACTTCACTTCATCTCATCAACATAATGAGTATCCATCCATCTTTAGTCTGGTCCGTATTTTCAGAATCAATTATATAAAAGCCTATCATTTCGCTATCGCATCCCGATGATGAACAGCTGACCTTGGCCTTGAAAAAGGTCTGCTACCCCTTTTGTTCCAGCTCGTGGAATACCAAATGATCCCTCCCCCCTTCGTCTTTCTGCCGTTTAGCGTGAGGGTCGTTGATCATTTTGAAAACCACGTTCCGGTCACGGGATGTCTTCTTTTGGATACTTTGTGTTCAAATCAAGGTTCAAGGGTATGATCGGGTGGAACTTTTTTTTTAATGGTGCCCGCGCTTTCTCATCCGCTGCTTACCTGTACCTTGCGGTTAAGAAAAAGAAAGGAGAGTGATCTCTGCTGTGCCTACCATGAGTGGGCATGATATGAATAGCCCATACCTGTCTTCAAAAAATATTTTTCAACAACAACGCGAGCCATGAGGTATTGTTTCGCAATACTAGGTGACGCTGCTAATTGCCTATGACTCAGATTCTTTGTGTGTTTAGCTTATGTATTGTTGTTTGTCGCTTGTTTAGAGGAGATTACATTGAAACAGCATGATTGTGTTGTGAATAAATGCATGATGGAAATGCCCCCGGTACTTATGACATGGAAAAAGAAGAAAAACATGCTATTAAATAAATAATTTTGCTTTTACGAATTCATTCAAATGAAATACATTGTTCTTTACGAATTTATTCTGAGCTCCGTATTATACCTAATATTGTACTTCATGCTAGGATTTGAAATTTAATGATGGTAACAATATAATCGTATTTTATACTAACTTTTAACCGTGACTTTGTACACGGTAAAGCAGACAACTAACCTAAAAACAATTTATTTATCGTGCGTACCTGAAATCAAGCAAAACCGAAAATCAAGTCCATATTTCTTTTATGTCATCAAGTCTATTTTATTTATCGATCGAGATTGAGATAGCTACAATAGTATAATACACATATTTTTTTAACTTTTATTTAAAATGAAAACACGATTTTCAATAATTACAACGCACTGTACATGCGGGAATTTTCAATGCCTATTCGGGGCAATGAAAATGCGTGAATTTTCTACGCCAGTTGGGGTAACGCGATACAGATTAGAAATTTTTATTTTCCTTTATTCTGTTTTATTTTAATTCAAAAGCACTTCAGAATGAATCCAAAAAAAAATCGCTTAGTTAACAATGTTTAAACACTAAGAAAATAAACAGAAACGTTTGAAACAACCCGCCGAAAAATTGTTGAGATTAATCTCATTAGCATGGGGGGGGGGACAATTTGAAGTCTTAGTCATTCGGCGGTTGGGAAATGCAAGATTTTTGGCGAGAAAGTAAGAAAAGTGTCGTTTTTAGTATTTTCCTCGCAATTTTCCCGTTTTTTCTCTCCATAAGAACCATCCTCGTGTCTTAACGAAAATATTTATAAAAAAATTAGCCAAATCGGTCAAGCTGTTCTTGAGTTTTGCGCTTAGCAACACCTTTGGCGATTCATACCACTGGCTTACAGTTCTTCAAAATATACATCAACCTTCTCTTTGAATTGCTTCCAACTATCTAGAATTAGTCTATTGCCTGAATCAGGATGTTCCAGATGGAACGATCTATTGATTTAAGAATACAGAACGAATTCTACGAAGAAATAGTTCTTTCTTAGAATCAAATCCTAACAGAAAAGTGCCAACTGCAGTATGCAAAATATTCATTCACGGATTAGTACCAAACTATTCTAAAGATTCTGGAGTCAATAAATGTTCCATTCTAAGCATCGGCAGAATGTGTTCTAATTCAGGTATTCCACTAATTCTATGTCAACGAGGATTACATAAAAGAACATGGAAACAATTTATTCAAAATTCTGAGGTTTACATAGAAGGACTACATGCATTGCGACCAGTACTCGTGTTGTGCTATTTATAGGTTTATTTCTGCGGTATATGGGTGACTGGCTGTTATTAAAATAAAGCCCCTGTGTTGTATCAGATTTAATATTGGTTCCACTAATAAATTTCCAGCCCTTTTATAATCTTTATATTATCTTTAAAGAGTAATAGTTCTGTTAAAATTAATTTATTCGAATCCTTTAACAATTCGTTTACATACCATTTCTTAAAAAAAAGAAGTTAATGTGTTTGTGTTGTTTTATATTATCTCTACTTGAGAAAAAAGATAATGGGCCGCTGGGAATTATGGGTTGAATAATTTTTTTTACCTGCTTTTACTAGTATTTCTTTATTCTTCTTCTGTAAGCTTGTTTGAAAGCAGATTCGTTTTTAAAAGGCTGACTATGACATCATAGCTGTTATTTCGTTTCAAAATCGGTCGAACTCCAAAACTTTGTTTGCTAGCTAGAAAAAGTGAAAATGAAAGTGTAAAAAAAATATCATTATGTTTATATATACATATACAGAGTATGTATATGTATATATCTCTGTGTATGTTATGTATAACATATACAGAAAGAGAGAGGGGGGCGATAGAAAAGTCTCTTGGTTGCTTCAAACCGGTTTAAATTGGTTAATGATTTAAATTAATCAATATAAATAATGACTTAAAAATATTAATGCTCTCACATGGTAACTCGAAATTTGCGATGGTAGATTTCATTTTGTTATGTTTATTTTAAATTATACTGATATTGATATATGGAATTCACTAAAAATTGAGTATCATATCTCATGATTTGACGCCCGATTAAAAAAGCCATGAATTATTTTGCTCTTGTATAAATTCAAATATTCTATTCATCGTTGCATTGTCAAAATCTTTGATCGTGTTCTTTTAAATATTTGTACCTATTGTTACTTTTTACACCAATCGAATGATCTATTCAAATTTTATTTTCGGTTGTCAGGAGATAAAGCGATCTACTTCGGGACAAAAACGCAACCGGCAGCCGGTATCAGTTCACGAAAGAAAAGACTGGTAGCGATTTTCCCACATTTAAACTGCTATTTCCAGACCGTAATCCTCCGAAAACATGTCTTGGAACAAACGAAAACAACAATTTGAAAAAGTCGGGGGGGGGGGGAGAGAAAAAAAATCAAAACAGATTAAAAGTTCGTCTGTCTCTCTCTCTCTGTATGTTTTTTTTTAATTCTTTTCTTTCGCATTTTGCATTGTTTGTATTAATAACCAGCCACTCGATGCATCCGCCCACACTTTTAACCGACAGAAAAAGCATTGAACCAAAGTGCATTTCTTTGGCGACTTGCAATCACCGATGCCGCTTCGCTTCCTGTTTACTTCCAAGCTACCTGAGCGTCGTGTTTCTCTCTTTTTTTTCCTCCCCCCCCCCTTCCTTCTGTGTGTCGGCCACCTGAATAGACGTATTGATTTCGTCCCATCCTTCATGTTCGTTGGACAGCGTGTGTAGTTTGGCAGAATGCCATATCTTATCCTCAGTGCTGAGGAAGGTGTCTGTTATGAATTAATTTTTTATTTTATTTTATTATTTCGCTTCTTTTTCCGAAGGTGCTAAGCCGTCCTTTTAGACCGTTGGCAGACGATTTTTATCTGGGGAAATAAAATAAAAAGTTTGGCAAAGGGTGTGTGCAAAATCTACTTGCCGAAACATGTACTAAGCGTATTATTATTATTATTATTATTATTTTATTTAAAGGAATTTCAAATTTGGCCGTAGGAAGAGTCGGCTGCGTTTAGAAATAGTATAAATTAGCTGATTTTCAATGAGTGTGCATTACCAGGTTTTTCCATCCAGATCAAACTTATCAAATTTTAGTTTTTAAAGAAAAAGATAGACTAATAAATTATTTGGTATATTTTTAGATTTTTTGAAAATGCGGGCTATATATATATATATATATATATATATATATATATATATAGAGAGAGAGAGAGAGAGAGAGAGAGAATTAAAAACATTTAAATGATTTGTTGAGAATAAATAGCAGAGTTGTGGCCGAAATAATGGATAATACAGGTTGAATTTTTAGTTCTTTTTATTCCATCATGGGAGCAAGCATTATTTACAAGAGAAAGCGACGTGCCCAACACGGAATTCACGAAAGCTAAGTGTACAAAAGGGGAGGGGAAATCATTATCACTGGACTTAAATACCAAGACTTTGATAGGGATATATATTTTTTCATAGAGCTTATAAACTTGGATTTCAGTGGGGATTTCCATGCCACACGCCTAAGAAGCAAGGGATACACAGGGATCTTTTTAAAGGCATTTTGTTTAGGTCAGCAATTTTCATCTCTCCCACGGAGTGTGAGAAAGTAGCAGGCGTTTAGCTATTCCAGCAATTTTACACAGCTTCTCTTGAATTAATTAGCTAGAGCGAATGGAATAGATCATGAAATAAGAGAATATTTTAGAATGATATTACTAGGGGCTAAATTAAGATAGGACTTTGGAAATTAATTAGGATTAAAATTAAGAGTTTAAAAATATCATCACACACACACACACACACACACACACACACACACACACACATATATATATATATATATATATATATATATATATATATATATATATATTCATTCTTAATGTAATCCTTGTGCGCAGAATTTTAACTGATTTTTTTTACTACTGTTAATGGTGTGATAATAAAATTGAGTTGGGAAAAAAGTTATCTAAAAAGCTAATGAAATCGGAATCCGATATCAGTTTGAAAAAAAAATTCTAAATTTGGTTCTATTTATTTTTTTAAAGGTTCTATTTAAATGAGAGGAAACAAGTAAAAAAAAAAAATTAAGTCCATTCCTGCTTAGGTCCAACAAAGAAAATTTTTGTTTTAGTTACTTTGTATTAAACAATGACAATTAATATAAATAATTTATCAAAAAAAATTATCGATTTTCGCAAGAATTGGACTCGCATTCTTTACCACTTAAAACGTACTGAAATCCTCGCATTTTACCGACTGAGCTACTGCAACATAATTTCAATGCTTATTACAAATTGCTAAAACGCTATTTAAAATATTAAAAATTATTTAAATTTAATTAATGAATTAATATTTGAAAAATTGTATTAGCATCCATATTGTATTCGAATTAATATTTGAAAAATTGTATTTGTATCAATATTGTATTCGAATTAATATTTGAAAAATTGTATTGGCATCAATATTGTATTAGAATTAATATTTGAAAAATTGTATTGGCATCAATATTGTATTCGAATTAATATTTGAAAAATTGTATTGGCATCCATATTGTATTAGAATTAATATTTGAAAAATTGTATTGGCATCCATATTGTATTAGAATTAATATTTGAAAAATTGTATTGGCATCAATATTGTATTCGAATTAATATTTGAAAAATTGTATTGGCATCAATATTGTTTTCGAATTAATATTTGAAAAATTGTATTGGCATCCATATTGTATTAGAATTAATATTTGAAAAATTGTATTGGCATCAAGTGTCATATACTACCAATTTTTAAAAAAAATGTATTTGAAATTGAATGAATGAATAAAAAGTATCTTTATAACGATTGAAAATTCGAGCAAGATATATAAATACATATTAGAAAAGTATGAACTAATAATAGGAATTGAAAAAAAAATGTTGATATTTTAAATTCTTGAGCACCTTACAGTGGTGTACAAGCCACATATCCTAATTGCCCACATTAAATACGCCACAGAGCATGCAATAGTCTGCTCTTATATAGAGCCACTTAGGAGTGGAACCCAATTTTGCGTAATCGATCCAATTGACTTCTGGTGGTGCTGCCATTAAGTATTATTTGTTGAGCAAAATATTACAGAAAATTTCATTTCAACTAAAGGTCTAAACTTCAATTATTTCAACTAAAGGCTGTAAGTTAATTACTGATAGAAAACTTTTTTTGCATTTTAATTTGAATATACATTGATTAATTGGCTGATTTGTGATGTTAATATTTATATAGTAGAACGTCCAGTTATTCTAAACCTTATTTCCAAGGGGGTTTTTGAGAGGATTTAAAAAAGAAAAGAAAAAGAAACTATATTAAATTTTGCGTGTGAAAAAAAATCAACGAAATAATTGCCTTTGACTGATATGTTCAAGCAATAATATAGTAAATATGCAAAAAGACATTGTAAACGACATTGTGTTTGTGCTCATTAAATTTTTACGCTATAAACAACTTTTTCCGCGCATATTTCGTTAATTATCCAGTCATCTGATATCGAGGTTATTCAAAGCGACCTTAATTAATCAGGGTAACTGAAGTTATTTTATATTTATCTATTATTTGTGGAAGAGTTATTCGTAAATTTGGAACACATAAAGATGACATGTAAGACAATCTCCTTCCTTTCACTGCACACCAAGAGGAAAAAACTTGATTAATGGAGGTAGCCATTTTGTTGATATTCATATAATTTTATACCTCTCTCTCTCTTCAATTTTTTTTTACTTTGATATTATTCAAAATAGAGATAAGATTCTCACCTAATTGATTAAGCTCTGATTTTAATAGAATATTCATCTAACTAATGCATATGCTGAGTCTTCGTTGTGATATTGTTTGTTTATTTTGTCATCTAATGAATACAACGTCTCTTAGGTTGTTTTCGAACATATTTGACAAGTCGGTGTTTGAAAACATATTTTACAATTAAATGTCATTTTGAATATATAGTTTTTAAAACGAAACACCTTTTTATTTGGAATTAATTGGTAAAATGTGTATATGATTAATTTAGATACATACTACATATTTTTTAATACAGTTGTTATAATATTGTAATAAAATATTCAGATGCTATACTATTTATTTCCGAAATAACATTAATGTAATTACATGCGTCTATTTATTGAGAGCTACTGATGTATTCTGAGCTACATGTAAATAATTTATTTCATTTCTTGATTTTAAAATATTGTGAACGTACATGGCAATAGTTTTTTTTGAAAACAAAAAAGAGAAATATATATTTTCAAAATGCCATTAATGCAACATTGTAATTTAAAATAAAACATAAAATAATAAATAAATGTGTAAAACCTAGTACTATGCTTTTACTTTTCGTTGACAAATGTTAATATGTAACCGTGAAGTTGGAGGGGTTATTATACAATAAATTAGACAAAGCAGGTTTAAGTTTAAGTTATTTGCTGTGGGCTGTAAATAGTTCCGATTTCCAAAAATTCCTAATTATTATCGAAAGTCTTTATTTATATTAATTAAATAGAAATGCATATTTTTCACATGTATCATTTTTACGTCAAACAAAATTGTATAATTTTGTCATTGAACTGTTTCTTAAAAATGTATTCTTCTTAACTACGAAAAAAAAATTGTTGAAATGTGATTTTGGAATTAGTTTTGTTTGTTAAACATTTCTTCATAAAAATTCAAAAAAGTTTTAGGCAAATATTTTTTAACATAAAAATTAATATTAGATATTGCTTTATTTATTTCATGTTTTTTTATTCAGTATATTGTTTAAAACAACAAATACAAAAAAAAACAGCTCTAATTAAAAGTGAATTATCGTGCGTATTTACTGTAAATGTTACATTTCAAGTTTCTAAATTTCTAAATAACGGTCTATTGTTCATTTAAACCAGTTCTTAGAAACTTCACCGAAACAAAAGCGAAGTTCTTTACCCTTTCATCATACAATTTTATTAGCTTTCATTTTTACTTTTTTCTTCTTCTGTAGCAGAAAATATGATCACTATTATCCTTTTCGAGATTGCTACAAAGTTTCACATTTCGATGGTAAAGCGTGGCCATCAATCAAATCATTCGAAAAATAGTTTTGGTGACGTTGAATGGACTGCTTTTTTGGCATGCTGCCAAATAGAAGAGTCAGCCGAGTCGATAAGCGAGCGGCATCGATTTGTTGGGGTCATCCCCCCCACCCGTCTCCGGCCACACTTCTAAGAGTACGCCCCCCAAAAAACATACCCTTCTATGGAACTGCGATCGTTGAACTTTCTGTTTGTTTATTTTTAAGAACACTTTTAGAATTTTTGTGTAGAGATACGATAATGGTGTCTACACATCAATAAGAATCAGTGATAAGATCTTCCAGAAAAAAAGTTGGTTTTCTTAGCTATCTATTAAGATTTTTACTCAGATCAGTTAAGGCATCTGATAAACTATCATTTCACCTTGAATGAGTTATAAATAACCAATTATAACCATTCTCTCATCAATGGAGGAAATTGATAGTGAGTAGTTAAGCTATATAAAAAAATTACGTTCGATTTTGTTTAATGAGCTCTATTATGTTTTGCCTGTATTTAATTGGCATTTTATTTACGTTTCCTTAACTTAGATATTTTGTGAAAAGCCAAATATTAATTTTCTACGAATCATGTACTTTAAAATGGTAATGGAGACTAATTTAGCATATTCGTGCTTTTAATTACTGGATGTGTTTCTAAATTGAAATCCCTTTTTTTTTTCTTCCTTTTTTTTATATTTGAAATTAGTATACAGAATTTTCGAATATATGTATATATATTAGAATTTTTGTGAGTAACGTTTTTTTTTAAATAATAAATTTTTTGTATTTTTTTCTGCGAGTAATTTTTGTTGTAATTGATTGTAACATTCTTTATAAGTCAATAGTTACCCTGTTTTTGTTTTATTTTAATTATTTAAAATATCTTAATCATTAGCTTTACATTAATTCTGACTATCTTCTTCAGCAATTGAAACATTTTGAATTCTCTTTTATGCTTAAATGATTTAAATTTAGAAGTGGGTAGGATTTTTATTATGTATTGAACTCTTGTTTGAAAACGTGGTATTTTTCCTGTGTCTATCAATTCGTGTATTATCGTAACACATTATAAGATAATGTAATTTCTTTCCTTGAAATATCGCCAGTACCAATTACTTTAAAATAATATAATAAACATAATTCCATGTCTCTTATTCCGTGATATAAGCTATGCTCTTTATCTGCTGTTGTTGTTGCTTCTTGTGGCACTTGTCATGGACAATCTCACTGAGGTAGTCAGCGATTTAACCCTAATCAGCATCTCTTATATTGTAGTAGCACCATCTAGGGCCAAGAGTACGACTTGTGCTACTCACTCATCACATTCACTTGCACATCTCCTTTTAAGAGGTGTGTATGTGGCGGGGGGGGTACATTCGCACACCTTACAGATAGAATACAGAACAACCATGCCAACCATGTAGTCGAACTTGGGACACCCAGTTCATGGGGAAGAGCGTTACCTCTATGCCAGGACGCCGATTGTTCTTTATCTAAAAATACGCGATCGATTATAAATAAACCGTTTATTTTCTTTAAATTTTTTCATCGTTAAAACGGTATGATTGATTTGACAATTTTGTAGAAGAAATTAATAGGCTTATATTACAGATTCATATCTCTAGTAGCTGACAAATATTGTACAATATTGTATGATATTGATCAATATTCGTAATATTGTTTAATATTGTGGAATATTATTTAATATCATATAATATCGAACAATATTGTTTAATAATGTGGAATATTGTTTAATATCATATAATATCAAACAATATTGTACAATATTGTGTAAAAGACTGTGCTACCAGGGATACCTTTGTTAACAAATATGAAAAACTCATATAATCCTATTAGCGTAGTTTCTGCTATTCGATTACTCTCTTGGTATCTTTAACCGTTATTTCGATTATTTCTGTGCATTTAATATTTAATGCCTGAACATCTTATTAAGTCTCAACAAAATCTAATTTTCTTATTTTTGATGCTGTGCTTTAAGTGCTTTATACATTAAATTTTCTCTTAATTTTCGCATTTGTGTCTTGTATCTATTCAGATTTTAAGTACATAGCATATTTTTTTAGCTCTTTATATAATTACAAAATTTATGTCTAGACGCGCAGTTAGGAAAGTCTAGACGCTAGTTCAACGTTTATTATTAACTGCAAAAACTATCCATTGCCTGAACGGTATCCTAATTCATATTTTGCAATTATTACCTAAACATTATAAGGGCTTGTGACACATAAAGAATCAAAATGCGCGCGGAACACACGCTTTGATTGAAACCACTTCCTCCCAAATGTGAAATCTATATCTATACTACTATTATAAATGTGAAAGTTTGGATGGATGGATGATGGGGTTCCATCACGCCAGAACGGCTGAAGGAAATTGGATGAAATTTAGCACATAGATAGATTTTAGTCTACAGAAGAACATAGGCTAATTTTTATTCCGGTCAATTGAGTGGTTAATTTTTTATTAATTAAAAACTATCTTTTCCGTCCAAAAATAAACAATAAAAAAAATCTGAAAACATCTGCCTGAGCTTTTTGAATCGTTTGTTTTTATTTTTCTATTTCCGGTGTTCTTTTAATATTATCTTACTATTCTAAAGGAATGTTTGTTAAATTTTTTTCTTATGCTGTTCTTGTGTTAATATAATTCGTTATTTCCTATTCATTTCTCTTGATTTTTTTTCTTGCTCTACTTATTTTTCTTTTGTCTATTTTCATCATTTTTGATTAAATTTTTTAGTGCATTCCGTATTACTGCATTTATTGATATTTTTTTTCTATTTTTCGATAATTTGCTGCAACGCGCATCGAAACCTTGTGATTGGAAATGCCATTTCGTTAAAATTTGGTGGTAAACTATTTTTTTGGCGAAAATGACTATATATTAAAACTGTTCTACTGTGTGTTTTTGTAATTAAATTGTATTTGTGTTAGCTATATATTTTTTATATATGCTTAAAGTGGTATATTTCCGTTAGCAAATAATTTAGAATTCCGCCAAATTTTCTCAAATTTCTTTGGCGATTGTTCGTTTGCGCCCGACAAACGGAAAAATACCCTTATGGTTTTAATATAACATCCCCCCCACGCTAATGATGTTAGACGTAACGGTTATTTCAAACGATTCCGTTTATTTTTGAAGTGTATGATGAATTTAAAATTAAACATTGTTAATTAATAGATCTTTTTTATTCCTTCAGAAGTGCTTTTGAATGAAAATAAAACAGATGAATTGAAACTAAAATTTTCTAATCTGCATTGCGTTAACCCCAACTGGTGCTTAAAATTCACGCCTTTGCGTTGCTCCAATTGACGTTGAAAATGTGTGCATGCATACGGTTTCGATAACATTTTAGACTGTCACTTCTCACATATACACATCAAAATTTCCACGCGAACGAAGTCGCGGGTAAGAGCTAGTTTTGCCATAATTGTGTTACTGGACGTCTTCGAAAAATTCTGAGAAGTTTAGTGATGCAGGAAGTGAGGTGGAAATTTTTTTTAATACGCAGTATCTTTTTCACGTGTGTGCTGATCTCGTAGTGGCGATTGCGTATTTACTACAGTTTACGCATTATCTTCGTGATAAAAAGAATAAAAAATTATTTATTTTCCCTTTCCCCTACTCTGTGAGATAAGCTAAGCGCTTGCGACTTGATTGGTAGAGTGGATCTCATTCATTTTTCTTGCAACTCAAGATGGCGGCAGTTGTTTTTATCTCCTATATTTTTTTAATTATGGTTTTGTACATATTGTTAGGGAATTTCGACATTAAGGTTATTTCACAATTTTAAATTATGAGTGCTTTTGAATCTCGTACTTAATTCTAAAATGATGCAAAGCATTTTGAACCTGTTATTGTGTGTCATTAGTTTGGGTAAATCACTTCACTTGACGTCAAACGTATAGCTATTTAATCAGTATCGTATCAGATATTTAGTCTACCTGATAACCATAGCTAATATACAAAAATTGGATTTTAGGCATTTTATAAATAAGTGTCATTATGTTTGTGATACGGAATCTCAGGTCCTATAATTACCGTCTATATATTAATAAGTTTTCAATCGTTACTGTAAAAATTTCATCATGTGTTTCGTTTATTATTATTATTATTATGTGAGAACATGATGTTATTTTAATTTGGAGGTTTTTGTTTTTCTGAAATTTGAAGGCAAGAAATATTAGCCTTTTCGTTGGTAGATAGCGAGTCACCTGACTCATGACACTTGAGGTTTGTTTTGCCAGTATTGTTTGAGATATTTAATAAAATTTATTAACAATTGTATTTTTGTCTTTTCTGTGAAATGACGTCATCTTCCAATTTGTTTGCAGTTTCTTTTAAATAATTAATCTCGTGCTCAGAAGATTATGTTTTTTTTTTAATTTCAGTTTTAACTATTACAATTTTGTAAAACGCGACTTATATTTATACTTTAATAATATTATAAGCAAATTCTTACTAACTATATTTCTCAAAAGTACTGTAAATATTAGAATATCAGTTTAATATCAATCTGCATTACGTTCATTGGATTTTACCACATTTACACTAGCTTCCAGTAGTAGTGAACTTTTCGTCGAAATTACTAGTCTTTTTTTTAATCTCAAAATCGAAAACTTTGTTTACCAGCAAGAAAAATTGAGAATGAAAGTTTAAAAATATATATATAATTAGAGAGAGAGAAGTCTCGTAATTTTTTCAAACCAGTTTAAACTATTGCGACCGTAGATTTTATTTTCCCCCCTCTTAATAAATTGTGTTTAATTTAAACCATTCATTTGCCGGATCCAATCTTTGGAGACTTTTATTTGTCACCTTTCCACTGCAGCTACTCAATGCCAAACGACTGATTCTAAATATTTTAGAATCTCTAGCCGTTATATATAGAAATCTTAAACATTTTCATTTTTCGATCTTTATCTATATTAATAAAAATGGAACTCGAAATGCGTTGCTAAGCGCAAAACTAGAGAACGGCTCGACCGATTCGGCTTATTTTTATTTTAATATTTTCGTTAAGACACGAGGATGGTTCTTATGGAGAGAAAAAATGAAAAAACTGCGAGGAAAATAATTAAAACGACACTTTTCTTACTTTCCCGCCAAAAATCTTCATTTCCTTCCCCCACACCGAGTGAGATAGCAGGAAGTAATAAATTATGATTTGTTTAGAAAGAAATACGTGAAGTCAGTTGGTTTTCATTCATAGATAACGGGATGTTTAAAAAAGAAAGAAAATAGTTGCTTTTATTATTAGTCTGTATGGATATTTAATCTATGTCTGCTCAAAATAAAGTCATAATAAAGTAATGAATAAAGAGAAAAAAAAAGAATAACAGAGGACAAAAAAGGGTTTGTAGAAAGAAAAGTAGTGAAAAAAAGAATAGAAAAATAAAGAAAAGAAGGGGGGTGTCACCATTATTTCCTCTGTGCGCGGCATTTTCTAAGCTGCTATCAAACTTTCACATCTCTTGAAAACCAATTGTATCTTTATTTGTTTAGTGTGTTTACACTTATGAAAATTTGAATCTCATTATTCTATAAAAACGTAGAATTTTAGACCTTTCTCTCTGCCATTTAAATAAAATATCAATTCCGGGACAATCATTGCTCGGATAGAAAGAGAAAAATGAGTAGTACAATGAACAGAACATATGAAGAAAATAATACTTAATAATACTATTAATGAATTATATGATTATCAACATTTGTTTACTTTAAAATGTTGCTTGGATTTTATGAGACACAGCTACATAAAATATTATATGAAAATTTTAACGAGCATTAATACTGGCGAACCGACTGGTCGCCAAAGGCGGCTAGTTTCTTGATAAAATTTATTAGAATGTAAAAAAAAATTGAATAAATTTTATTTATTTTGTCAAATGTGCATGATCTCGAATTAAAAATCAGTTCCAGTTAATAAGCATCATGTGTTGTTGCTGTTACTTATGGCACTTGCCTATGGACAAGCCCCCGCTGACACAGCAGCAGATTTAAGCCGAAAGAAGCGTCTCTTATTTTTAAGTAGCGCCAACTAGGGCCAAGAGTACGACTTAGCTACACACTCACCGCAGTTGCTTGCACAGCCCCGTTTTACAGAGGGGCACATTCACACATAGCACACGGAAGAACAACCATGCCCAAACCGGGACTCGAACGCGGGACTCCAAGAACACGAGGAAGACGCGCTATCTCTGTGCCAGAAAGCCGTCAGTAAGGATCATGTTGTTATATAGTTATTATTATTATTATTTGAAGTTTGGATGAATTTTTTAAAACGCTCTCTTTGCCTACAATTTCAACAACGACTGTGAAATTGAAATAAATGGAAGACCCTTTACCTCTTATATGTTTAAAAATGCATATTTATTTCAAAAATTTTTGAAATACTTGATTTTTTTTTCATTTGCAGTGCGATATAAAAATGTATGGCTGAATACAAATTTACTGGTAGGATCATGTATTTTCTAGAAAAAAATTATTGTATGTAAATAATTTGTGAATTACGATATTGTAACCGACTTTAAATGATAATTTATTTCAAAATATTTTAATTTATTCATTTTTATTTGTGTTTGGATCATAAAGTTTCATAATGCTATTCTTTGTTTTCAACAAAGATTGTGAATTTGAAACAAATTGAAGACCGCATGACCCTTGTAGTTCTGACACGATTGTTTATTTCAAATATTTTTGAAATACTTGATTTTTTTTATTTGCAATGATGCGCTATTCTTTAGCTGAATATAAATTGAAAGGTGTATACTCATACATTTTTCTTGGGAAAAAATATTTTTATATTCCCATACATTTTTCTTGGGGAAAAAATAAATTTATGTAAATAATTTCCGAATTATGTCACTATAACCTGTCAGTAATGATAATTCAATTCAAGTTATTTTAATTTGTTGATTCATTTCGATCTTCAACTGACTTATAAAGTTTCATTGCTTTGACCTTAATTGAAATGTTTCGAATTTTCAGTTTGATGCTACCTACATATTTTTTTATTCTTATTTTTATTTGGTCAATCATTAAATCAAAACATAAGTTTATATTATTATACAGTTGGTTCTTGTTACATATATCAGATAAACATGGGCACTCTAATTTTTATTACCATAATTTGTTAGAAGGAAAACTATCTGATGTCGCGGTACGAATCAGATGTTAGAAATCAGATTACGCGCAGATCAAATATCAGAAGACACATTATTATTCTAATACCAGTGACATAGAGAATTTACGATGCTCAAAATGTCTTAATCACCTATGGGCCGAATTTTTGTCTGAACTTAAAAAAAAGTGTGGGAACGAAAAATCAGAAATTATAAACCTATATATGCAAATAAAAACAAATTTGTTGTGTTTAAACAATTTTATTGCGTTATAATCATTATGTGACTTTCAAGTCACACCAGCTTATAAAATTTGCTTTCTGTGTATAATGGCTCATATGTGAAAGTCCATAAAACAATTTGCAATTGTTGTAAGGCATAAATGTACATGCAACCATAAACATAGTTTGGTAATCACTGACAAAAGCACAAATAATTTCAATCGGATCCAATGGTTTCGCGTAGTTTTAATGCCAACAGTTTGCACAGCAATTATTTTGCTATTTCGGGTTGATGAGCCTAGCAGTGGCCATGAATACTGGTATTGGTTGTTTTTGCAACGTTATAAAGATTTATGCGCCATCTCTTGAAAAAAGCTATAATTATTTTGCAAAATGTCGATAAATTAAAATGTGGCCTGAAAGTTACACCGGCCCATAGAGGGTTAATATAGGCATCGACTATATTCTTTGTGTTTTATTTTGTTTTATTTATTAATTAAACAATATATTATGCTAATTTATTCTTTATTTTACAATTACTACCTTCGATTATCATTAAAAGAGGCTGTTATCTATGTAGGAGAAAGTATAATCTATTTTTACTGAAGAAATGCTTGGAAATAATATTAAATTAAAAAAATAATAAACAAACCATAATAATTCTGATTACTGACTTAACGTAATTTAAATCTGAAAATAGATACGTGATTTGTCTGCTTTATACACTCAGATGAACAGCATACAAAAAAAGATACCGCAACAAACGCTTTGTAAAGTAGGTCATTTAACCAGAAACCAGAACGATTTAAATAAAGATCTTTCCAGGATATTTTGTTTGCTGTCAGTTGATGCCTCACAGAAATCAGCATCATCAAGGATAAATAAGTAATCAAATCTTTGTTAAATGGAAGTGATGTTTCTACCTCACCTACCATGAAGTATTTCGTCTAAAAAAAATTCAATTTTTCAAAAAAATCCTTGACACATTTAATATGATCTCAAATTTGTTCTTTTTTAGAATATTTTGAAAAGAATAATCAAGGATTCTGTCGTTTTAATGATCCTTTTGTATTTCATCAAATGGAATTATGGCATATTTGTTGATGAATTGTATTATTAGGTTTTTCCCAATTAGTTTAGCGTAATCATTAGTCATCTTGGACCTTTTTTTTAATTTATGGAATACCAGAAATAAACAATTTTTTTTCGCGGAAGTTGTTACAAGTGATAATACAAGCATTGGTTTCATTAAAAATAATAATAATAACTTTCTATAACCTTGTGCGTTAAAAAAACGTGTTTACCAAATCAAATTTTTGTTATTTTTAATGATTTCTTAGTTTGTAAGGACTTCTTTTAAAGAATTTTAAAGTTGTTTTTATTCAAATTTTAACTAAAAGCAACGATTTAAGCTTTAATTAAACAACACGGACAAAAGAAAATTAAAGAAACCAATAACAAAATACAGATTTTCTAACTGTTTTTATTACATTTTATTATTTCGTTTTTATTATGTATTGATTTCGTTTATTTATTGTTCTACAAAAATTATAACTGAAACTCGTTTTAATGTGAAGATGTTTAAAATAGCATTTAAATTACGAAATAACGTTAAATATGTTGTTAAAGTCTGAAAAAGTAAAAATTTTCCAAGATTGTTTAAAATAATACGCTTTTAATTGGCAATTTCTTTGCATTTTAGCCTGACGAATATATATATATTTATCTATATATATAAATTTAAAAAAAAACTTTTGTCTTGCAACGCTATATATAGGTTTTCTATGGGTTCTATCTATAGGTTCTTATCTATAGGTTTTAATCAATTAAGTTAGCGTAATCATTAGTCATTTTGGAATTTTTTTTATTTATGGAATACGAGAAATAAACAAATTTTTTACGCTTAAGCTGTGACAAGTAATAATATAAGCATTGCTTTCATTAAAAAAAATTCTATAACTATGCGTTAAAAAAACGTGTTTATCAAATCATTTTTTTTATTTTTAAAGATTTTTTAGTTTGTTATTGCTTTTTTAAAAGATTCAAATGTTTTTTTTATTAAATATTTTAACTGATGGCATGGATTTAAACTTAAAGAGGAAAAAAAATTTAATTAAAGAAACCAGTAACAAAATAATCATTTTCTGTTTTTACTATATCTTATTATTTCGTTTTTATCATGTATTGATTTCGTTTATTAATTCTTCTACAAAGGTTATAACTGAAACTCGTTTTGATGCGAGGATGTTTAAAATAGCATTTAAATTACAAAATAACGTTAAATGTTTTTTTTTAAGTCTGAAAACGTATAAATTTTCCAACATTATGGTTAAGATAATACGCATTTAATTGGCGATTTGTTTGCAGCCTGACGAATATATAGAAATAAAACTATATATATATACATTAATACAAAAAAAAGCTTTTGTTTTGGTACGCGTTCTAGTCTTATCTCACGGAAACTAGGATATTTTCCCCCTTACGTTATTTTCTGGTTTGTTCGCTTTACTCAGATATTCGTGTCTATGTCTCAGAAACTCAATCTTTTACCATTCGGACACTGATTCCCAGTGTTGTGTTTGTAGGATCATGGTCGATGCCTGACACTTGAAGAATGAGCTGTATAGAGCTGCCTAGGCCGAGCAACCTGCTCGCTGTCAACCCCCTGTAAGTTTCCATTTGTCTTTGTTCTTATTATTTATTCCGTTTACTCCGCTGTAAGAACCGAGAAGAATTTTTTTGTTCAATAAAAATATCATACATTAAAAAAAAACCCTTCTGTATATTTTAAATAATTTTACTGACAAATAGCCATTATAAACTTCCACGCTTAATCGTCCTTATTTTGACTTTTTTTAAAAAACCAGACAGTCTAAACAAAAATAACCATCAGTTATATAACAAACAATAAAAGAATAACAGAGTTAATTGCTCTTGTTTTGTTCTTTTTGCTAAGCAATGAGTATACTATGTATTAGCAAGGACCGGCAGATTACTGCTTGTCTTTGACGAATTAAGATGTGTGTCACATGTATGCTGATTTCAGACGAGTTCATTTGGGAAGTTAGGACATTAATGTTTTGTTTCTTCATAATGCTAAATTGGCAAACAGATGCTCCACATTAAGAATAATTAGAAGTAGGGGGAGGGGTTAATTCAATCATATTTATTACAACCGTATTACTTCTTAACGCCCCTATCCGCATTTTATACTTTCCACCCTCATTACATTCGTCTGAACTCGGAAGGTCAGGCGCCAACTCATCAGAACCACGCCATACCAACGTTCACGCGTATGACGCCTTTAGACTCATCAGAACCACGCTATGCCAACGTTAACGCGTATGATGCCTTTAAAGTCATTAGAACCACGCTATACCAACGTTCACGCG
>JAOUZG010017314.1:1539318-1574177 GCA_026289955.1 Argiope argentata
TTTTTTAAAAAAATTACAACTATTATTGCTACCATGGGCTTTTATATTCATTGAAAGCTAATCGGATCACTTTAAGAAATTATCCAGGATTTAATTATAAATTTAAGCACCGTCTTGACTAGAATCCCACGAATTATGAAATAAGAAAACTGCCGATATTCACTAAGTAGGAGAAACGGATAAAGAGCGATAAATGCACTATAACGTAAACCTAAGTTTTTAGGTTTACCAGACAGCAAATCCTGAAGTGACGTCACTTTCGTCGTCGTTTGTTGGCGAAAGTGCCGACGATATTTTGCCGTGTGATAGGGCCTTAACAACGAGATCTTTGCAAAGTATAACCGGAGGGTCCATGAAAAACAGCAACAAATTTGCTTCAGGATTACCATAAAAACTTATAATTATATTTGGAGTGCCGCCGTTGGCTAGTTATGAGGTCTAGTCTTCGAACCTGAGGTGTCAGGGTCAAGACGAGATCTAACCTTCCGATTCCTCCGAAGAACCGTCTTGTAAGTGGATCCGATGCACGTTAAATCCATCTGGGCTAAACATTCTTTCGCGTGTATGGTGGAGAAGGTAATGCCAGCTCAGGTGTCGTCCTCATCATCTCACCACGGTTCAAAATTACTTTTAAATGGGGCTTTAATATAACTAAACTAATTCATTACATGTGGCGAGAAAGCGCCATACAATAATTCAATTTTCGCGGTTGTACAATAATCTTATATATAAATAAAAACTTTTATATAATCATATTTCATTTTGCTTGAATATTAGTTATATTAGCAATTTTTAAAGGTCTATTGTAGAAAATTATTTTAAATTCAGACTTCATTGCTAAAAAATCACAATTGATGTACTATCTGATGCTGCACTTTAAGGATATAGATATTAGAGTGTGTAATTTTTCATCCTGTTGAAATGTTTCCAGTTTATTTGTTACAATCTGCTCTTGTGCATATGGCATTATGAAGGGACAGCAGGCAGTGTAAGGAAATAACTGCCCCGAACCCTTGAATTCAGAAATGACACAGATGAAATATTTATACTTTTTTTTTTCTTCACTTTTTCAAAAGTGAAGAAAAAAAAATTAATTTGCTATAAGAATATAAAAATAATAAATAAATAAAAATAATAATTTTTTGTTCATGTGTGTGTGTGTGTCAATTTCAGAAATCTAAATAACCTTATAATGTAATTTTTTTTGTACAAATTCTTTTATCATTATTTCATTTATTGATTTTTATTTTTAGCATGATTTTTTTAAATCCATTATATGTAAATTATGCATTATATAAATGGTTATTTTTTCTGAACTCATACCCTTCTTTTTTCCTTTATCTTTTTTTGCAATAAAAGAAAGCTCTTATCTTAATAAACAGCAGATTAGAATCTGAATATCCTGGTGACTCTGATTTGATAACTAATCTCACAACTGACTGTGTTTCAGGTGACATTGAACTTTTACACAGAAGATGGTAAACAACAAAAGTTGGTGGTTGAAGAGAACCTCCGAGTGCTGGATTTATGCCAGTTACTTGCTCTCAAATTCAATGTGGCTCGTTCTCACACGTGGACTCTGGCTGAACAGCTGACTTCCCTTGGAATAGGTTAGTGTGCTCAGTTCTCATTATAGTAAATGCAAGGAATAATATTGTTTCATTTCCTTCTTAAAAATTATTTAGGATACATTTTTTAAAATTTTAATTTCAAACACATCATTGTACTTAATGTTATTGAACGAGCATCCTTGCTTTTATCTCTTACTAAATTAATAAAACTAAAAATTTAACGTAAATTACATTTTTATAATTGAGTATTTTAATTTATATAAAATATTTTGCTCACTGTCTTAAATATATTTTGTTAACAGTTGTTATTTTTAAGACATACAAAATTTTGTCATTTATTTATTTGGTTCAAAAAACTATTTAATTTTCTTCAGAACAATTATCTTTATCAAAAGTGAAAATAAGCCAAATATATCATTCCAATTTCATTCATTTATTAAACTTAAATTTACAAATTTGTCTGTAAATTTAATTTTACTAATTAATTAGTCTATAAATTAATTTTTCTTGACTTATTTAATATGATACAATAGAAAAAAACATATGTAGCTGTTAATTCTATTGTAACAAGATGCATTTTATTAATGAATTTATTTTTTCTCACAAATCAATGTATACTGAAAATTTATTTTATATTAAAGCAATACATATTTCATAGATGTATTCTGATCATAATTAAGTGTATGTCAAAAGTTGTGTTAAACTGGTAACCCCCCCCATAAAGATTTAAAAAATAGAATTTAAATAGCTATCAAAGGACCAGTTATTTTTTTTAAAAAAAATCTTCCATATTTGTGTGTTATAGATGCCAAAAAAAACTAAAAACAGCCAAAGGAGGGGAGATGGTGTAAAAAGAAAAGGTGGAGAAGGTCTAAATGGCACTAGCAGAAGAGCCTGCATAATATTTCACAGCAACAATATCATTGAAACATAATTAGCAAATTCTAAAATTTACCAAAAATAGGCTGTTTAAACTTTGAATAAAAAATGAAGGGAAAAAAATTGAGAAAAATATAAATAAACAAATAAAAAAACATACATTAAAAATAAATATATGCATTGGATCAGTCTAAGGTAGAATCCATGGTCAAAGATGGCAGTAGAGTTCTTTTTGCGTTTTCTTATTTATACTCACAATATACTGTCCACTTTTAACAGTACTTGACAAACTAGGAAAAGTTATCATTCAATTTAGAAAATCCTGCTTTCATTATGATGTAACAAATCCAAGATAGCTTGAGCTTCTAAAGTCAATTTATTATTTGATAATATTTCATAGATAATTTCCCTCTGTATATTTGATCCATTTCTTAATTTTTTTCTGTTGTGTTTATAGAGAGAAGTTTAGAGGACCATGAAGACATTTTGCAAGTGTATGCCTCATGGGGAAACCAGAGAGAATCTGAATCTGAAAATAAATTCATCTTCAAGCAGGATTTTTGTAAATATGAGTTCTTCCGCACACCACAGGTATGTATAATTTTTTTAAAAAACATTTTTTCATTAAAGTTGTAAAATTCAGACATGTGCCTAGTTATCAAAACTAATTTTTGAAGTATAACTGTGGATTTAATCTTCAGTATTTATTGTCAGCCTTTTCAGTTTATGCTGTTTACAAAATATATTTGTTTATTAAAAAAATACATATAAATATAAAAAAATTATAAATTATCTACATTATTTTATTAAGGGGAATTTCTTATGTTATGTTAACTTAATTCGATATTTTTCCCGTAGTCGGGCGCAAATGTCGCCAATTGTGAATCAAACGCTGGCCAATTCGCCAAGCGAAGCAAATGACAAAACAGTCATCAAAATTCTACATTGTTTGGCGATTTTTTGCCAAATTTCATTTGGCGGAATTCTACATTATTTGGCGAGTTTTCGCTTGCGCCCGGCTATAGGAAAAGTGCCCTTAATTCTATATATATATATTTAGTTAACATTTTTTGAGAATATTCGATAAAAATTGTACATTTATTAAAGTGGTATCCTATTTTAATTATTGAATTTAAATGTAGTTTTAACTTACAAGCAATACAATTTGCATGTTGTATTGGATGAGCATTATACTGAATAATTTTTTCGTGGCAGAGCTAAAAATTTAAAAATAAAATAATTTTATGAATAAATTGTGATTTTTTTTAATTTTTGATAATGTTCTTTGTTATTTTATTTTTGTTTTATTTAAATAATTTATTATTTTTACAGCAATTTTTTCCTCTGTCCATGCTTGATCTGGGATCTGTCCCCATGGACTGCTTATCTGAATCTCCAGATTTAGCCAAATTTGTCACGCTCCAGGTGAATAACTTTTTATCATTTTTTTTTCTCAGCTAGATTAGCACACCTTTTCAATCTTTCTTTATAATCAATCAACAAGTTGAATAAATGTATTGACTTAAAATTTTCAAATTAAATCTTTTGTGGGTGATGATTTTGTTTTTAAAAACAAATTTTAAACCTATCTCTGTTAAATCATCATATATCAACATGAAAAATGTTATGCATTTATTTAATATATCATATGAAAGTCAGATTTGTAAAATCTAATAACTGATATTTTGTTGTAATTAGTAAACATGGACTAAATTCTTTGTGCATATATCTTGTGCCAATATATTAAAGACCTGAATATGCTAGAAGTCCAGTAGTCTAAACACATCCTACTGGACTGAGAAGTAGTTACAAGACAAATTATCTAAGTTGCTTACATTGTATTAGATAAATAAATTAAAGTTAATAAGTTATAAAGATGAAAATAATAATTTGAATGAATAATTGATGTTACCAATGTTTTGCAATATTAAATTAAATTGGTTAATTAATTAAAAATTGGGCTTCATGATATAGATTGTATGTATAGGGCCACAAAAGCCTAAAACCATCACTCAATACAAATATTGGAAAATTTTTCTTTTTAGGTTTGAGAATAATTGAAGATTGGGGACTTTTCTTTTACATCCTTAGTATTTTTTGCATCTTAAATAAAAGAGGAGCCAAAGAAATTGTGGATTTAATTGCTCATAAACATATTTATATTAAAAAATTCTTTCCTTCACAGAAATAATATACATTTATTCCTTCAATGAACATTCAAAAATCTTTTAGATATATTATATGACTGTAATTAATCTTGGTTTCATTTTAATCTTGTAAACAAATAATACCTATATTTTAAGATGAAAGAGTACCGTAAAATTTGATTAATCAGTACAAATCTACTATTTGGAAACTCTCTATCTCTACTATTTGGAAATAATTTTAACACAAAAGATAAAGGAGGATACAGTGAACCTTTTTTCTATTTTGTTTTTGCTTTAATTGTATCACCTGTAATAATTGGCATTGTAAATTCATATATATTTGCAATATATATGAATAAGTATGAATATATATATGAATATTGGAAAGTATATTTGATGCAAGACTAGAAATTATAGGAAAAGATAACTACATATTTCAATTTTTCTATCTGGAAAAATTGATCTGAAAAACACCAGTTGGGAAAATTATTAAAACACTCTTTCTTTTCATTATTTTTTACACTACTTCTACTATTTTATGAAATTAAATTATATCATTATAAAAACATATACATGTCTTTAAGTGCACCTTTTAATGCTCTACAAAACTTGAAGTTCTCTGTAGTTTTAAGTATTTCTCTACACCTAAGTATTTTGGAAATACTTTGGAGGGTTAAAAAATTGTAGAAATATTTTTTCTTTGAAATTTTATCTGATTGGAAGTTAAAATAAAATGTGTTCATTTTTTAGTTCATTTATAATTTTTGGAAATATTATATAAAAATGCATTTTATACTATCTGAAATTTAAAAAAAAAACACTTTTTAATGTCATCAATTTATTTACTTAAAAAAAATGAATGAATTCTCAAAAACATAAATCTACTATGTTAGACAGTGAATGGTTTTTTTAAGTCTGTCCACCACTTACATTCTTTCCTGTCTTTATTTCAGAATATTTTGAGCAGTGGTGAAAAATCTCCTGTTGTCCAAAGCCTTCTATGGTGTAAAGAGCCCGGCAAAGACACATGGAAAAGGTTATTTTTTCGAATTGAAGGTACTACACTATGTGTGTCTTCTGCAACTTTTCCTAGCAAGGTATTGCATAGTTGGTTTATTTTTCATTCTTTGGGAAATGGATTTGAAACATATATGATAGTCTTTTTGCTTTTATATGTGAATCCTGAATTTCAATTCTTTTTAGGATGGAAAACAGCAATTTTGGCCTTTTCGAGACCTCATGGAATATGAAATCTACACACCTGTTGAAACTGCTGGAAATACAAATCCCACCTCATATACTTTCTGCTTAAAAGTAAGGAATCTTTTAGTGAGGAATTAAAGTTTTCAAATGAATAATTAATTTCTATTTATTTTTGGTAATGTGCCTATCATAAATATCACCTAAAGTAAATACCAGTTTGTTATCCTCTATTAAGATTAATGATTTAAATAAGAGTAACCATGATCTATGCACATTAATAATTTTTTCCTCTCTGATGCCACCTGAAATTGAAGGTAAAGCATACATAATCCCACTTCAAAATAGTCTCTCAGTATACCACTGCTTATACTCTTTTATTTAATGTATACAATAAATTGAGTTGTTCTGTAACATTAAATGTAATACAAAATCCAAAAATATGTGAAATAGTATATATTTTGCTTTATTCAAGAAAATTATTTTCTATTTTACTATTATCAGTGGTGCAAAGAAGAAACATATATGCTATGATAGTCTGTACTTATTAAATGATAATTATAATGATTTTTGACTCAGTAAATGATATAAAAGTGAAGATGTTTTAATTTTTGGAATGGGCAGAAGTCAGCTGAAAAATTAAACTATTATTAAATTTTTTCATATTCAATTGTTCTATCAGTCTGAAACTTCTAACTTCGAAATCTGTTCATCTTAATAGCTTCTCGCATTTTTGTATTAATTATAGCTTATTTTTTCAGTAATATTTTTTTAAGCTTTTGGATGAATTGTATTTTTTTATGACCTTTTGTTGCATACAAAACTCAGTAAATTCTGTGGTAAATTAACAATGTTAAATTTATAATTCATGGTTTTTAAAAATTATGCAAACAAAATTGCAAATGAAAGTAATATTTTGTATTGAAATTCATATTTTAAAAATAAGAAAAGGATAAAATTTGGTTTTGTTTTTAGAATTCAATTTGTCCTGAAGAATCCCCCAAGAACTTACTTTGGTTTTGTTGTGAAAGTGATAAACATCGGCAGTGTTGGATTGTTGCACTGAGACTTGCTAAAGTAAGGCTGATGTTTGATACTTCATAACTTATACTTAAGCTTGAAATGGAAAAGATTCTTTACACTGCAGTTTGAAATAATTTTAAATATACTGATTTATATGTATTTTGCTTCTTTAGTATGGCAGAAAAATACGAGAGAACTATAAAGAAGTCCAATCTCGACATATGGACAGCCCTTTAGGATCTGCTGATAGTAGAATGTCTACCTCTGTAGATTCTTTACTATCAGTGAGTATTTGTTTTATTTATTTATTTTCTGTATTATTTTATTTCAAATTGACTTTAAATCTCTTATGCCCATTTTTAATATAATCCGTACAAACTAAATGGAACATAATTGTAATTTATCGAATCTACATATTCTTTCTATTGAATTTCTTTGATTTTGTGACTTTTTATTTATTTTACTTTATTCCATATAAATCAAACTTACTACCTCAAATGCTATAATATTGTTAAAGAAATAAGTCATATTTTGGAATAAAGAGTTTAAAATAATAATTATTATATAAATGTACATAACTATGTACATATTTTATAAATGTACATAGCTTTATCACAGTTAATGAAATTATTTTAAAAACTATACACTTCTGGTCATCTGCTAGCTTTTCAGTACTTATTCTACAATGTCTATATGAAGATGATAATTTTCCTGTGTGCATGAGAGAATAACGTTGCTACCTTATTTAAACAGATACATACATACAAAGCTTTAGTTTTTACCAATATTTCTCTAATTTTTTATTACTGTAATTATCTAACATTGTTCTGCTATACCTTTTCAACATCATAAGCATCATTACTGTTGTTCAGTCAGCAGTTTTTTAGTTTCACTTCCATATAGTTAGAATACATTATATAAATATATGAATGCATTTTCAGTTCTCTCTTATTGCAATCTTTTTGTCAAATTGAGCTCCCCCTCCCCTTTATTATGGCTTGGATTTACTTTAAATTATTATAATCTGAAAATTTTTACTTAACTTTGTAATTGTTTCTAATAAATATCAAAAATGGCTTTTCGATTTCACCAATAGCCAACTTTTAAATAATGCTCTGTTTTTAATACTGTAAACATTGATTATCTGGACTTCTATTAACTGAAGTTTCTGTTAACTATGCCAGTATCGAAAAATTATGTTTTTTAACAAAGGAATTTTTTTCTTTGGAAGAGGTTATTAAAAATAACTTTCAAGCCAATTTTCATGATGTGATGGTCTATAAAGTTGTTATCAAAGGGTTATTTTTTAACAAATCAAACTTTTTTAAGGAAGGGATCTCAACTTCAGTTTTAAGCACTTAGAAAAATCAAATTATTAGTAAAAATTAGCCTATTCAAAACATTTTTCATATGTAAATGTTTCAAATAGTTTCATTTGTTTGAGCAAGAGATTTTTTTTGATAACACCTGAAAGTGTAAATACAAAAGTACAGAGTAAACAAGAAAAGCAGCAATATTTGCTAATCCTCTTATTAATAATTGATTTTACAATTCTAATATACAAAGTGAATTTTTCTTTTATCTCAGAGTTTTAAAAAATCTTTTCCTGTATTATTTATCCAATGTACTACTTTTCAATTCTAAGAATTAATACTCTTGCAATTTCATCTGCAAACTTTTAAAAATTAATTAAAGTTTTACAAAATTCATATAAGAAATTTCATAAGTAGTAAGAGTTGGTAAATATGTTGTTTTTAAACTTTATCTTCGTATTCCTAATTAATAATTTGGTGAACCAAACTATGAGGAAAGATTGCAATTTTAAATTTAATCATAAATTGAATCTTTTAACTGATTTTTTGTTTATCCAAGTTTAATGCAGTCCCAATCAACTTTTATAAATGAGTTGTCTACCTTATATATGAGAAATATAAAAAATGTGATATAAAAATTACTAAAGAATAATTTTAAAACAATTGACTAGTTTCTAAGTGATGTCAGTGAGAATTGAGCAAAATAATAATCTTAAACATATAAAAGTAAAAGAAAAAGAAAGAGAAATATATATCAAGGTATAGTATCCATCCTGTTGAGATATATTTCATAATTTTCTCTGAGTCCCCCCCCCCTTTTCTTCTTTTGAGATTGTCTTTGCATTTGTATGATTATATTGCATAAAAATTCAAAATGGCTATTTAATTCATGATGATATAATTTATTATAATATTGTAACTTTTATCTTGTTTCATTAATGATAGTAACAAAGTTTAAATATTATTTTTTTTTCTTGTTTTTTAAGGACTACACTCCAATGAAACCTCGTGTAGCAATGGACTTTACAGGCTCACAGAGTCGAATTGTAGAAGATCCTAAAGAAGCCAAGGCGATAGCTGCAGCTGAAGGCCATACTTGGAAGGTAATTCGAAACTTAAAATTTATATATTAAGTTTTATAAATTTTGGCACAAGACATTATTCTCATTCTGTGCATAAATATGAATTAATTACTGTGTGTTTTACAAAAAATTTTATCTTTTTTGACTATAAAAGTTATTTTTTTAATTTTAAATTTTATAAAGTTGACCACTTTACTTAGAGCTCTCAAATTTGGCATAAATAATTTTTGTAGGATAAAAATATGAACCCCAGCGGAAAAAAGTTTTAAATTTTAGTTTGAATTTTTGCTTAATTGAAGTTAATATTGTCTTTTGACTATTACACTAAACACTAAACTTATTACACTAAACACTTTATTACACTAAAAACATTTTTATGCCCCTAAAAAAATTAAAAAATATTTTTTATTGATACCAATTTCCTATCATACAATTATTCCCTAATTTTAATAATTTTTTAAAGATATTTATATGCAATATCTGCAGCAGTTCTTTTTATTTTTGCAATGGAATTTGAGATGTCATCATTTTTTCTACAAATATTTCATTAAATAATAAATTTAAAAAATCTGCTTTTCTATCTATTTCAAATATTCTCTGGCAATTTCTTATCAATTTTACCTATTTCCATGTTCTCTGATTCCTTATTGATTTTTACTTCTTTATTTTATCAAATATTTTGTGAAATCTTCTAATAGTATTCTTATATGTTCAGTAATATAATCAGTATATTAAATTATTATATTAAATATTCTTTCACTTTCTTATTACCATGTTTGAATCTATCAAATATTTTATATGAGAAATAATAAAGTAGAATATCATATTTGATAATGAAGAGAAATGCCACATTAGATAATGTGTAGTTGGATTTTAGCCGATGTGAACACTTACTTTTACATTTAAATGTGCTTTGACTCAGTTTTTATACATGATCATGTACTCAATAAACAGAATTGGTAAATTTATGTCTCTTAAAATGTCTGTAACAGTCTGTAATTTGAAAATATTTTGTTAAGGAATCATAAATTTCAAATATACAACAGTTATAATAAAAGTTAGACATAATTAATTTATCCATCAAACCAGATGGTCTCTAAACACGGCTAATATTTAAAAGAAAAAATTCTTATTCTAGCGGCGACTGCCTTGTTGTCGGGCGCCTGGGGGTAGCACTCAGCAAAACGTTAGCTCTAGTCCCACTGCTAGACCAGCAATGGAGTTTGGAGTTCATGCCATACAACCTTGGTTTTACAGCGGGATGTCACGGGATGAAGCTACTCATCTGTTAACCAAATATGGAACTGTTGATGGGTAAAAAAATTTTTATATATTAATACATTTTAATGTACTTTAATTTTAATTCATTCTGATTGATTTTGTGGGGAAGATATTTTTATAATTAATTTTTCACTCACTTTTTCATCTTGGCTAAATTTTTGAATTTTATACAGATGCATATTCTCTGTAACATATGCTCCATTTTTAATTTTCAGAACTTTATTAGCAATTAATTTTATTTAAATTTTGATTTTATATCAAAGATAGCAGAGGAAATTTGAAAAAAAAAATTCAACAGATAATGTCATTATGATGAACAATTAAGTATTATTAAATAATAAAATATAAAAAAGAAGCTTTTTGAAAAAAGTTTTCATTAAGACTTTAAAAAACGTGAAACATTTTTTTAATAAATAATACAGATATCATGACAAAATTGTTAAATCATTTAGCGTTGAAAATAATTTATAAAAAATAAATTACGAAAGAAATATGTAAATTTAAATTTAATCTAAATATTTCTATTTGTATGCAATATTTTTTATATCTTGTTCTGACCACTATATATATATATTTATATATTATGTAATACAATAATAAAATTGTAGTTTAAAATCTTTTATTTTTAATGGGATGTATTTGCATTGTAAAAGAACATTGCATAAAACATAACATTAACTTGTTATTCAGAGAAATAAAAATATACAGGAACAATTTCAATTTTAAGGACATTCTTACATTACAGTAATCAAATATTTTAACCACCCTTTTAATTTGTAAAAAGAAAATAGTTTTAAATTGAAATTTTGTGTGTTCTATTTAAAATGCATAAGATATTTCTCAGTTTATCATTTTAAACTTAAATAGAATTTGTAAATATTTTAGAATATAATACATTAAAATATATTAAATTAGATATATATATTGATATATTTAAGACGCTAATAATAATGTTGGGTTATTTTGAAAAAAAATTGTAAATTTCATAAAGATGGCAAAGTGTTATCTTTAAATTCTGATTAATTATTTCTTATTAATTCAAAATGTTTTACAATATTTCCATAATGTTTTATATTCTTGAAAATCCCTTACATTATTGTGAAGACATTGCAAGAGTATTATTTGAAAATTTGTGCTTATGAGCATCTGAAACAATTTTATTTAAACCATTTTTTGTTTGTTTGTTTGTTTAGATCTCTGATTATAGCATTTGTTAAAAAAAGTTAACGCTATTGAAATTATTTTTTCAGTGTTTTCCTGGTGAGAGAAAGTAGGAGAAACCCTGGAAGTTTCGTCTTATCATATGTGTATAAAAATAAAATTCATCATTGCCAAATTTTTCCTGTAAGTTGTTTCTTTTGTTTAATATAAAAAAATTTTGATATTCAATAAAATCTTAAGTATTATTTTTGAACTTGAAATTATTTATGTTGATTAAAAATGTAGTGTATATATATATATATATATATATATATATATATATATATATATATATAATTTTCATGTTTTGAAATTATCAACAAATTACCATTTTTGTTTAGTTTTAATGTTATGTAATCATCTGATAGTACAGTCTCATTTATTAGTTTAGAAGTTATGAATCCAAGAGTCAATTTTATTCAAAAATCCACCACTTATAAGTCTCTGATGCTTATTAAATGCATAAATCAAACATTTTGATACTTGTATGGTATATTTTGTTTACGCATCAGGGTACAAATGCTAGTATTGTTTTTTGCATTTGACTATGGTTCAGATATAAAAAGCGATTAATTAATGACCTCAATGTAGTTTTAAAATGTGATGTTTATCATTACATTTTTTTGTGAAGAAGAAAAACCAATTTATTTGTTAACACAGATTATTAATTATATTAGGACTGTTAAGATAAAGTTTTATTAATGTTTGTGTGGTATAATTTTTATGTATATATTTTTTTCTATTACAATTTTGTGTGATGTTATTCCAGAAAAATAATTATATAGTTGTGAACTTCTATAAAATAAAGGTAATTAGTTTAGTTTTCAAAGACTTATCAAATTAAGGTATTTTGCGATCCTAAGAATTAAACACCACATGGTCCTTTTTTTAATAAGTTGATCAATGTTTAATATTTAATTGTGAAAATGAATTTTCTTTCATTTTTTATGGTTCAATATTTTGTGGCATCAGCAATTGTACTATCCATTGAAGCAGATGTTCGACTTGATAAACACTGCAATAATTAATTGAATGTAAATAAATTTAATGGAACTTTACCTGTTTTATTTGATAAAGTGGTAATATTATACTTATTTTTGCCATTAATACAATTAATATTTTTTGCATATTTGATTACTTACCACTAAAAATGAAAAAAATAATAATTAAACATTAAATTTTTAATTGCCTTCCCTCTAGCTTTCTTCTCTATCTGGTGGCCTTAGGTCTGACTGTTCTGGCTAGTTGTAAATCCATTTCTGATTAGATATATAGAACTCTGGTGAAACTAAATTAATTCCATTTAAGAGCAATCATCAAAAATACCACAGATAATTTCTTTTGCTCAACTTTTAGGTATAGAAAACTATTGGCAGAGATTCTGCTTTGTATAATAATGAGAAAAATTGAATATAATTTTGAATGTCTTTCTTTCATTTTCCTAAGTCCAAAATTTAAAACAAATATATTACTATGTTGTAAAAGGTATAGACCAAATTACATTTATTTGAGCATATTTCTGAATTATCATATTCACATTAAGAAAATATACCAACACACAAACAATCATTAAAAGAATTTCATCTGAAATTTGATAGACATTTATAATTCTGGTGAGGGGGGGGGACATTCTGAATTTCATTCATACAACTTATTGGGTTTGAAATTTGCATTAACTTATTGATGCACTTACAGATTTTCAGTGGAGAATTTTGTCAAAAAATGTATAGAAATCTTCAGTTTGTCACATCTTAAGTTACTATGTTCACATGCTCATATATACAAATACATAATTTCTAAAATTGTTTTTTCAGGACGTAGAAAATGTTAAATATATTTCATATGCTTTATATACATCATATACAAGAACGTAAAAGTTCTGGAAACTCAAATATTTAGAAATCAAAAGATTTATTTTTTATACGATGTTATTTTGGCAGTTATAATACTTTTCTATACCAATAATTATAATGTTAAACACATGGCTTCTTATGAAGTTGTGATTTTTAATTACAGGACAATAATTTTTATTAATAAATTTAATTTTTTCAGGTTGATGAAAAGGATCAGCTATGTTACTCATTGGACAATGGTCGTACCAAGTTTTATGATTTGCTTCAGCTTGTAGAATTCTATCAACTGAATCTTGGCTCCTTACCCACCAAACTCACTCACTTCCTAGTGCACAGGCCTCGGTCAAATGGTCAGGTTGAGTGACCTAACTAAAGAGACTGCTGATTTGTGACAACATTCCTAGTGACCTGTGATCACCCTCACAATTAGTGTGCCAACCCAGCTACTCGCCTTTCTGAACAGGACATATCCAAGGCATAGTAAACATTAAAGAAAGAAGAAGAGGGGAATGGAATATAATCGAAGCTGTGCAGACTGTTACAGGGTTTATTTTTAAATTCTGCTCAATTAACTGCTAAATTGAGTTGTCTAAAATTTCTGACAGGGTTTTCCTGATTTGAATATTCACGTGTATTTATTCAATTTAAATTTCAGCTTGTTAAGGAAGAAAACATTCAAACTGTTCCAGATTGTCAGATATCCTTTGCATTTGTAAAATATATTGCATTGTGTGACATAAATGTTTCTGTACATTTGCATGGTTCTTTTTGTGATGGTAAATAACATTCATTTGATTGAATGTATTGTGAGTTGTTTATGGAAATTAATTTATTATGAAATTAACATCAGGAACTGATTTAGACATCAGAAATAATTGTCTTTATTGCTAGTGTTATCAAACAAATCTTAACTTTTACAATTAGTTTTAAAAGTGTAAACTTTAAAAAAAAAATTTCTTTTCTCACTTGCGGTAATGAAAGAAATAACTAAAAGTATATATCTCTAAATTGAAAAAAAAAATTTCATTTGAAATTCTTAGTTTAAAATATATTTCATATATATTCATGCATCATATTACATAATTTTTCTGTTTAATATTATATATTTTCTCCATTAGAACCTTTTTATTATGTCCTGGTTTAAGTCTTGGAAGAAAATGAAAGTTTAGTCAGTGGGTTGTTACCTTCCTCTTTTTGTTAAATCTTCTTTGCATTCTAGCTTCAATAAAATTTCAGTGAATTACTTAAATATTTGTGTGAGCTGAAAGGACCTATACATTTTTAATTAAGAATTTATTGTGATGAAGTTAGACTGTAAATGATAATTACCTGAATTGAAAGTTTTATACTGAAGACATGTGTCTTCCGCTCCGTTCTTCCAGAATGCTCCAGTTTGCTTTTATTCTTACAATTCTCAAATGCAAAAATTTATATATATATATATATATATATATATATATATATATATATATATATGCTGTGCAAAGCTGATTTAGCTTCATATTATAAGAATGCAATTGAAATATTTTGAAATATAAACTAGTGTTCTTATAAAAATCAATTAGCACCTGTATAATTCCTATCCCGGGTAAAGTAATTTGTAGTTTTAAGTATTTTAAAATAAAGGGAGGAGATCCCTTATCTCAATCATAAGCATTTTAATGATATCATTTTATTAAAAAAATCTTTGCTTACTAAAGTTTTAAAATATTCATTTTATTTTTGTTTTATAAAATTGTTTTAAGTTTTGAAATTTACTATATAAAGTATTAGCATTGTAATTTAGCCACTAGCTAAAATTACAATGAATGCTATTTTAAAATGAAATAGAATTCTTTTTTCCCATTATTTTGTTCCTTTTAGATTCTGATTTGATTAAATGTCTTTAAGTCACAATTTTAAGTAGGAGACAAAATAGATTTAATTTCCTGAACTGAAAGATGTTCCACTGTAATACTTATATAATGAAGTTTATAAATTATAATAAGCATACCCAATCTCCTCATTGAATGATTTTTTCATTACTTTGATGAGTTCTTTCCAAAAATATCTTGTATGAAATTAGTAGAAATTTCATACTTACTTGTTCATGAGGTAGTTGCTCACTACATGAAATTTTCAATTCGCTTTTCAGTTTCAGTATCTATCTCTGGAGGGATGGGCAGTCTTGCTATGCAAACTGTGCCTTATTATCTTATGAGAAATAGTCCTAATAAGCTGTCAAACTCTTTTGCTGTCAAATTTCAGTTTTTTGTATTGTGCCAATCTTTTTCTGAGTGAACAATATAATACAATTAATTTATTTATTGTCATCCCTTCAGTTTAGTGGGTGTGTAAACAATTATGGTATCATCAAATCTCTCTATATAGTGCGTTATTCTACCATATTTCATAGGTGATGATATAATTACGAATTTTAGATAATACATGCAAAGAGAATTTTAAATGTAATATTTAAATCTCATACTATATTTATTAAACTAATTGAGAGACTAAGACATGAAAGATTTTAAAATACAATAATTATTATAAAAATTTTAATAAAATAGTGAATATTTTTTGAAGATTTTCTTCGTAACTTCTTGAAATATAAATTTTTAAATCATTACTGCCATGAGAAATTGCAGATGAAAGAAAAATGTGCTTGTGTTTTTATTTTATTTTAAGTGCACACTTTAATTTTGTTTATATTCTTAGTTTTAAACTTTTTCAAATTTTTATTGATTGCCATGCTGAAAATTTTAATTTTTACAAAAATATTTATTCTAAAATAAATAACCTAAAATTATTAAAAATACTTAATTTTGTAGCGAATGATTTTATAATTATAAAAATATCAACACCAAGCATATTTCTTACATTTGGTTTCAACATTAATAAAACATTAAAAGTTTAGTATTATTAAAAATATGTTCTTGTGTTACTTATTATACATCCAAAACTAAAATATTTTACTATAAAGTTAAATCATTAAGTTAAGTAGTTGGATAATTTTATCTATATTTAACTATTTAACCGTATGAAATGTAAATGAATAACTTAACTAAATTTTCTGCTGCTTATTTGTCATAACTCTATTTGATCTTTTAGCATCTTCTTCATGTGTGTCCATGTATCAGTGTAGTTCGATACTGAAAATATGTTTTGTATTTTGTTAGCTAGTAAATGTATGCAATTATAACTATTTTAATACTAGAAGTATAATTGAAACTGTGTGTGAGAGAAAGAATGACATATTTATTGTAAAAATTTGTTTATAATTTGTGTAGATAAAAGTAAAATTGGAAATCTATTGTCTGTCACCCAAGTTAAAAACCTCACTGCCTATATGCACTGTTTTTTACAGAAATATTTTGCTAAAAGTCCATTTTGAAATTCATTAAATAATTCTAATAGTGTATTAGATACTAGATGTCTTTTTCAGCTTGAGCTTTGCTGTCCTAATTAATACTAAAAGCAAGTTTTAATTATGTGGTTATAGATATGTGATCAGTATTTTAAGAAATTTTAAAATCTTGTAAGAAACTATTCTGTTTTATTTTTCATCACACCTGGCTTCAATAATAAATTTAATTCGAATGCTAAAGTTTTATTTTTATGATATTTATTAAAATTTCTCAAATGTCTATAGAAAGTATGAGATCATTTTAAAATGAATTAATGGATATTTTAATTTTTTTAGTGCGAAGATTATTTCTGAAATAATTTTAGCATTCAGTGAATAAATCAAATATTTATTTATTTATTTTTATAAATTCAAACTTGTTTTTGTGTAACTACCTAACTTACTAAAATAGTCGTATATGTCCCTACATTTTTTTTAAAAAATTTAGAGCAACTGTATTTTGATTCATCTTTATACTTTATGATATGAAAACATTGTGGCAGTTTTAAAAGCATATGCCAAAATACTGTGTGATAATGAAAAAATCAGCAATAAACAAAGCACTTGATCTGATTAACAAAAATATTTTTTAATCTTTTTAAACATGAAGTTGTTTGGTTGTATGTGCTGAATTAAATGATTTTTTTTAATGTTTCTCATATATTTATAATACTTGCTTGAGTAGATGCTATAATGTAGTTCTTATGAATATATTAATTTTGAAAAAGCATTAGTGATTATATTTTGTTCTTTTAATTGTAACTCTTATATTTAAAAGCTGTTGGTATGTAAATATCCTTGTCCTGAAATAAGAATTTTATATATATAGATAGATAGTTTTTTTTCCTGTTGTGTATTATTTATGTTATTTATTGTGGAGAATTGACGTTGGTTTTTTAAAAATAAAATTGTATACATGAGTATACAATGAAACAAAAATTTTAATATTACTTCATTTGCAAATTCCAATTTAAAGTAAATTCTGGTACCTCCCACTTAGTTTGTTTTAAATACTCTATACATTTTGTAGTATGCTGCATATATTCTAAATTATTTTAATGTTTGAATTCATCTTGCTTTGTCAGTATACGGGAAAAATTAACTTTTATTTACTTTTATGTTTGTATTTATTTCGAATCTTTGTTCTTGTATCCCATCTTAAAATGTTGATGAAGCCCATGAATCGAAACCAAAGTTAACATTTATGTTTATCATCAGGGAAGAGTTTTGTTTTTACTGAATTAATTTATGTCAAATAAAGTATGTGTATTTATTTATTATGAAGGGCTATTTGCAGTAGTTTTTATTTTTTAAACTTGATTGTGTATTCAGAATAGTGCATTGTCATTTTTTTGTGCTTGTGTAAATGATTAAATTATTTACAACACTTCATGTTGAACTATGTATTATGTCTTTTGATATTATACTATACATATATGCACTCTTATGTACATATATATACATAATACCTGTGTAACTTGTGTATTTATTTTGTCACTGAGAATTAATTTCCAACACAGTGTTTGTACCCTAAGAATTGTGTAGCACTTCATATTTATGACTGAGTTTAGCCATCAGTCATGACACCTATGCAATAAAATGTTTCACATGTATTTAGTTGTATTTATTCGAATTTTGTATTGAATTTGAAGAAAACTTTTATCTTCCACATGGTGTAAAATTTTGAAAAATACAATCTCATAACTATCGAAAAAGCTGACTAAAGTCTTATTTAAAAAATTTGCAAATAGATAATACACCAATTTTTTTTTTATTATTTCTTAACATCGATGTTCTTTAATTAATTTTCTTTGCTTAATTATGACTCAGAGTTTCTAAAAATTGATACCTTTCAGTAATAGCATATATGACTATTCAAGTATCTATGAAGATAGAAATTTTTTAATAATGTAATAAATGTTTAATATGTAGCAACAATGTATATTTTTTAGAACTGATCTAATATATAAAACTGAAGACCTCATGAAGCAAGAATGAATTACTTTAACAAAATCTTTAAAAAAAATGGAAACATTTGCAAAAATGAAGAATATAACTAGTGTAACTCTTTACATGCTGTATCATGTATCAACATGCTGAATATTATAACTTGTTAGTTATTTGAATCATTTAAAAAATTATTATTAAGTATAAATTGTTGCTTATAAGTATTAATTATGCCTATTATCACGATAGAAATTTTTAGCTAAGGATTCAATTAAAAAACCTTACCACGACAGATAAATATAATATTAAATTTTTTATACAGTGAGTGTAATATAAATCATTCGTCATAAGTATGTTGACATTATTTTTGATATTATCAATTTCCAATATTCATTATTAAAAGTTTTAAGTAAGTAAGACGTTCTGTTTACCTATTTTATTTAACTTCACAAAATATAATTAAGAACTTAGAAATATTAGATATTAACACAATTATTTATTAGAATAAACTTAACAAAATTGATTGAATGATCAAAGGCATTATTCCAAACAATTCTTTACACATGACTTTTTTTGTTGCTATTTTTAATTATTTTAACAACAATTAAATTTTTTGGCAAATCAATCCTGAATTTAAAAATTAATTATAGCAATATAAAACTGATATCTGGGCGTTTACATAAAGCACCATTAGCTTAGATGATGGTGCAGATATGTATATTTGATATAAAAATTGCAGTTAAAGACAGTTCTTTTGGAAATTGAGAAACTATACAATTTTTACAATAATAAATTAATAAAGATTAAACACTGAAAATAGAATTTTTTTTATGGTGGAGGGGGTTGCATTTGCATTTATATTTCATCCAATTTATTTTGTCTCTCTGGATTAAAAGTCAAATAGTATATTAAAATCATCAAAATGCAACAGTTGGGTTATTTTTAAAAGATGTGTCACTTCTCTAAAAAATACATTCATTAACTATTTTATCATAAATACATTATCCATTACCTTTAATTCATTAGACTTTTCTGAAGTGCTGTACTGCCCAAATGTAAGGAATTTGCAGAAATTCTTGTGAAATCATTCTGTGTTGAGGCTTTTTGTTATTATTATCATTTTAATTGTTAATAAAATTTGTCCTTGCTTCAAACTATCATATTTCTTAAACTTCAAATGCTAAGCAGTTGAAAGATTACAACATATATTAAAATTGCATGAGCATCTTAAATGTCCTATGAAGTCTGCATAATTCTAAAACACAATGTGATGCATCATCAGTAGAGAAAACTAAATTAAAATAACATTATACAAATGAAGAAAAAAAATATTTGCTCTCTATAAAGATGATTTTCACATTTTTAAAGCAACTGATATAGGATCCTTTTATACTAGGATTTTTTAGTATCTTTTTACCTATCATTTGAAGATTTAATCTATATATGTAGAAGTAAAAAAATTCTCAATAGATTACGGAAAAAAAAACTATTTATAATACAAATAGCAATAGATAAAAACAACAATCAACAAGAGATATTTCATTTCATTATTAGAATCTTTGTTATTTTTTTTTTCTTTTCTGATTTGTGACAAAACAAAAATATTAAGAAAATAGTGATTAAATTACTCTTATAATAAGAATTTCATCATGATGTTCTGAAATTTAAAAAATAATATGTAAAGTGAATCCAGAAATCTGTTTCGTAAAAAAATTGTGAATAAAGATATAGTTAAATTAAATCATTGTATAAAACTATCAAATTCGAATAAATAATAACAGAACTGTATTCATTAAATTTTGAATTTATTCCATTGCATATTCTGAATGACATACTAAGAAATTATTGATGTCAGAAAAAAAATGGCAATATATATTCTTAGCTGCTGAATTATTACAAAGGTAGTAGTTCCCTCTTATAAATTATGACCATTTCAATAAAAAAATATTTTTTAGTCTCTTATTGCAATTTATTTGCTTTTACTTATATAGGGGATACAAAAATTAGTACTTTTCCGTTAGGCAGTTGATCGACAAATAATGTAGATTTTCGACGAATTTCTTTTGAGATTTTTTGCTTGTGCTTGGATAAATGAAAAGAGAGAGAGAGAGAAAACTTCTTTTTTAAAATTGTGACAGACAAATGAGTAATAGAATTTATTTGCATCACCAGTTGTTTTAAATTGTTTTATTCAATTCATAATATTATAGCTCAACTATTACATATAGAAAAAAATATCCTGTTAGGCTTACTAATTCCTAATTATTAACAATTAGATCATAAAGAGCATATCGTGTATGAATTTATCCTTGCTCTATTTCTACCTAAAGTAAGTTTCTTAATCACATCAATTTACCTTCAGGCTTAAAATTGAGAGTCAAAAGTTATAACTGATGAAAACTAACCAAAAATAATGTGCAAATAAAATATATACTGTTTCAAAAAAAATTAGTCAAATATGATAATAAACTGTTTTCAAAATATTTAAAAAATTATAATTAATAATCATTGTCCAACTATTAGCATATTTTCAATAAGCTTCTTGAAATGCCAAAGCATTTTTCAGTCTTGAAACACATTTCATTCTTAAAGTTTTTATAAATGAAATGAACTATATATGTGTCACTAAATAAAAATATTAATTTAGGATTTCAAGTCTTGAGAATCTATATCTTAAAACAACATTTTAAAATATTTAATACTAAATTGTAAAACATTGTTTAAAAAATATTGAATAGGAAATTACATGGATAAATGATGTAAAACTCACCCATAAATTTTAAAGAGATAAGAGCAAAATCAGAAACAAATATGCCTCATAATTTATTTAAAATCTGCCTCATAATTTATTATAATTTTTTATTATTATTTGTATAATAAATGTCAATAAAAAAATCCCATGCAAATATAGACCATAAATATTTAAATGAGTTTAAAAAACATAATCATTTGACATGAAATTTAATTTTTATAGTCAAGCATGTGTAAACAGCTTTTCCTGATAATCAAAATAAAATATAGTAGGAACTATAAAAACTCTTATTTATAACTGCTATCAGTACTTTTATCTCTGTCACTGAAATGCTGCATCATTTATTAAAAAAAAAATCATATATTCTCTTTTCTCTCAAAAAATTTAGAATATAAGATAACTATTTCATTACTTAGCAATAACTTTATAAAAATTCTATCATTAAGTTATACGCAGGAAAAAATAAATCAATATTAATTTGCCTCAACCAGAAATTTAATTCCAATATGAACAGAATCTCCTGCAACTTTACAATACATGGCATAAGTTTCAACCATTGGTTTTCATATGTAAAAAATTTGGAAATTCCTTAAAAATTATCATTTTTTTTTTTTTCATTTAGAATTGTTTTGAATTTATCATAACAAGGTTTTCATGTAACAGTCCATACAAGATTTAATTTCAACTAAATAGATATATTTTTTAATGAGATATTTTCCCTTTGAAAACTGTCCTACTTTTGAAAGAACATGTATAATTTTAATGCTCAGTATTTTCAATTCTAGATATTTTATTTTATCTATGAAATTGAATTGTAAAAACAGTTGTTTTCATTTTATATTCAAGCATAATAATATATACAGGAACAATGATACTTTATTATCCTTAAATCGTCAAACAGAACATGAATTCTAAATATAAATTTTTGGAAACTATTTTATTTAAGAGGAAGCAGTTCAAAAACTCATTCTCTAACAATCCAAGAGACGAAACTACTTGAAAGTCTTGATGATATGTAGAAATTTATATAGTTGAGAAACAATCATTTATCAGTTAAAGTTGTTGATAATTAAAATAAATTAGAATAATTTTACTTTTAAAAAAATTCATAACTTTAATAAATTATCCCAATCACATTATTCCTAATGTCTGTTTGTTGTGAGGTATGCCAAAACAGCAAATAAAAAAAAGGAGATGATTTGAATAAATTTCTCGAAAATTATATTCTCAATGAAAAACACATGATTTTATTGTAATTGTTAAGAAAGATTTATAAAGATATAATTATTAAAAAATTTTCAGGCATTCAAGTATATTGAGCGAATTTTGGCAAACGTTTTCTCGAAAATCCTGGCTAATTTACAGTGAAATCACTATGATAGGAATAATGGAATGCTTAAATTTAACAATGGTTTCTCAAACTGACTTTTATTATTCTAAAGCTGTAATAGAAATAAAGCATTTTAAATTATATATTCTGAGCGATGTAAAGTGAAGTTACTTCATATTGGATATGTAATTCTAATCCTAGCAGTGGAAAGATTTCAGTGTGAACAGAGCAGAATGATATTTCATACTCCTATGATGTAGTTCAAAAATATAATATAAAATAATTTGGCAAATGGTAGAAAAGATTCAATATTAACAGCTTTCTTTCATAAATTATTTCAATTTTATTTTTTGAATCAACTGCTTTCTTTGATAAATGATGTCCTTTTTATTTTTGAAAGTATTGTTTTTCATTCAATTACTTATTTTTGAAAGTATTGTTTTTCAATAAAGTACTTTATGCTAGTAAATTACTTATTTACTAGCATAAAGAAAGAAAATTCACTTTTTTTAAAAAAAAATAATATCCAATATGAAAAAGTAATAGAATTTATTTATACTTCTTGGTATAATTTGTTTCAAACAAAATATATTATTATAATTCTCTCCAGTTTAGTCTAAGATTAAATTTCAGAGAAGAATGCTATGACTCACAAAAAATAAATGGAAGTATCTGCTTATGAAATAAGAATTTTCTATAAAAAGTTATTAATCAAATATAATTATATACAGTTTGAAAATATCAAGAAAAAGAAGTGTTTAAAAATTATTCTTTGAAGTGTACAAAAAAGTATTTATTGTTTTAGATTTTACAAAAAATATTGATTTTCCAACTTTTAGAAAATTTTCAACAACCAAAAAAATTGGGGGAGCTTTGCAATACTCATATCGAAATAATATCTAAAAGAACTTAAATCACATCTGAATATCACCATTTTCTTATTTAAAATTAACTACATATATTAAGAAAACAAATGTTAAAACTTCAGTTATAATTTGATAAATAGATAGTCTCGAAAAGATATGTTTCGGAACAGCATATTAAAGTACAAAATGCGATAAATAGAAAAAAATACATCCTTAAAGCTGGAATGTTTTACATGAATGCAATTTTAAATAGATATAGGCAAGGTCAGATGCAATTACAATATATGTCTCGCAATTTCATTTCTAAACAGTGTCTTAAAGCCATATCCCAGTTTTATAGTTATTCAACAGAAAATAAATATTCAAGCTTCTGTTTTCACTCTTTAGTTTGCATAATTAATAACTTCATTAAAAAAAACTGATTACAAATAGTCCAACGAGTTTATTACTAAGCCTATTTCAACAGCTTCTCATGATAATCAAAATTAAATTAATTTACTTAAAATATAAACTTTCGGAATTCTAAAAATTCTTTTAATTACCACTGTTTTCATTACTTTTCTAAATTTTGCAAAGAAAAAAGAAAAGAAACATTAAATTATTTTCCCTCAAATAATCTTTATTGCAACCTGAAAAGAAGCTCCTTCATCTTTACTCTTTTAAATAGATAGCAAAAGTTTTTATTATTAGTTTTCATTTATAAACAATTTAGAAATTTCATTAAAAAAATTTCCTGTAAATTTAGAATCATTAAGAGTTTATAATAGAAAACTTTATTATAAAAATCTATAAAACCTAATACTGAATTCAATTTCAACAAATCGAATACAATTAAAGAACTAGCATGGCATTTTCTTTTTCTCTACTTCCCGAGTTTCAACAGGTCAAGCATAATTTTAACTTTCATTGTTTCCAATTATAAATATTTAATTTCATATATTAAATTTCATGAAAAATTACGGTTCATAAACAAGTACATGTTTAGTCTTAAAGATAAGAATTTAAATCACTTTATAAAAATATAAACTTACCTTTATAAACGAATGAATTTGCAATTCTCCAAAATAATACTCGTATGAAAAACAAAAACACCACTAACAGAAATAAAGACACATAATTAAAAATAATAAAAATTTTATTTTATTTACAGATTTGCCAGACTAGTACAATTTAATAAATACAGCACAAATAGACAAAACGTATAATTGTAACATTCTGCAAACAATGAGAACAGTTGATAATTAATATATACAATCACAGTCCATCATAAAAACATCGATGTAACATTTTGCACACATTAGGAACAACAGATGTTTAACAGACACGATTACATACAATCACAGTCCATAGTGAAATGGTTATCGTTGGCTATTTTGTTCACATTACTACAAACACTTGAAATTAAATGAACTTACTAGACTTAGTCCACTTCCTCAATAGTTGGTCCTGTACTGGTATTCTGGGACTGACTGCTACCCATATTCTGTTGCCCACCCTGATGAAGTTTCATCATGATAGGAGACAATTCAGCTTGCACTTCTTTCATTTTGTGCTCAATTTCATCTTTCTCTGCTAAATTGTTATTATCTAACCACTGGATTATGTTGTCACAGTTCTGTTTCACTTTTGCTTTGTCAGATGTTGACAAGCGGTCATCACTTGCAGAGTCAGCTGCCTGTTTCACAGAATACACATAGCTTTCAAGAGAATTCCTAGCCTGAACTCTTTCCCGTTGCTCTCCATCTTCTCGTTCGTACTGCTTTGCTTCATTCAGCATCCTTTCAATCTCCTCCTTAGACAAACGACCCTTGTCGTTGGTGATGCGAATGCTACGAGAGTTACCAGAGCTCCTATCCTGGGCTGACACATTCAAGATTCCATTAGCATCCATGTCAAAAGTAACTTCGATCTGAGGTACTCCTCTGGGAGCAGGAGGTATTCCAGAGAGCTGGAACCTGCCAAGAAGATGGTTGTCTTTTGTCATAGCCCGTTCTCCTTCGTACACTTGAATGTCGACAGCCGGTTGATTGTCGGAATACGTGGTGAACGTCTTGGAGGTTTTGCATGGAATACGGGAGTTTCTTTCAATAATTTTTGTCATGACTCCACCAGCTGTTTCAATGCCAAGAGAAAGAGGAGCAACATCTACTAGGAGCACATCTCTGATTTTTTCATCTGTACTTCCAGTCAAAACAGCTGCCTGAACTGCAGCACCATAAGCAACTGCTTCATCAGGATTGATAGACATGCACAATTCTTTACCGTTGAAGAAGTCTTTAAGCATCTTTTGAATTTTCGGAATGCGAGTGGAACCACCAACTAGGACTACATCGTGGATGCTATTCTTATCAAGCTTAGCATCTTTGAGGGCACGTTCGACAGGTTCCAAGGTAGAACGGAAGAGGTCCATGCACAATTCTTCGAATCTCGCTCGACTTAACTTGGAATAAAAGTCGATTCCTTCAAACAAAGCATCAATTTCAATACTTGCTTCGGCACTGCTAGAAAGAGTTCTCTTGGCTCTTTCACAGGCAGTCCTCAATCTTCTTAGAGCTCTTGGACTGGAACTAAGGTCTTTCCTGTGTTTACGTTTAAATTCTTCCACAAAATGCGTCACCATTCTATTATCAAAATCTTCTCCACCAAGATGGGTGTCGCCAGCTGTTGACCGTACTTCAAACAGTGACCCTTCGTCAATGGTCAGAACAGACACGTCGAAAGTTCCTCCACCCAAATCGAAGATGAGAACATTCTTCTCTCCATGTAGATTCTTATCAAGTCCATAGGCAAGGGCAGCAGCAGTGGGTTCGTTAATTATCCTCAATACATTCAATCCAGCTATTTTCCCAGCATCTTTTGTAGCCTGTCTCTGAGAATCATTAAAATAGGCAGGAACTGTAATTACTGCATCAGTCACTTTCTGGCCTAAATACATTTCAGCAGTCTCTTTCATTTTCGTCAATACCATGGCACTTATCTCCTCAGGGTTGAAGAGCTTGCGTTCCCCTTTGAATTCTACAGAAATCTTTGGTTTTCCTCCATTATTTACGACTTTGAAAGGCCAGTGTTTCAGGTCTTGCTGGATCTTCGGGTCATCGTACTTCCTGCCGATGAGCCTCTTGGCATCGAAGACTGTGTTTTCGGGATTCAAGGCAACTTGAGATTTGGCAGCATCGCCTATGAGGCGCTCGGTCTCGGTGAAAGCCACGTAACTTGGAGTAGTGCGATTGCCTTGATCATTGGCGATTATTTCAACAGCTCCATGCTGGAAAACACCGACACAGGAATAAGTCGTTCCCAAGTCGATACCAATTGCTGGTGCTTTTGAAGATGGCATTCCGGAGAAAACAGTCTCTTCGAAGGTAAACTCTGGTAACTTGTTATCCACAGTCAGTTAACAGTAGAACGTACTTTGTTTGTAAACAAACGTTCAATCTTCAAACTGCAACAACTTTCACTCACGCTCTTTAACAGAAACTCAATTCAGCAATCACGATATACACCAATAACAGTTCTAAGATACTCGCAAGTAAGTAGAGTAACGCTCAATATCACTTTTTAATTCGTTTGTCTTTTGACAATACCTAACGACATCTGCAGCGGAGGCCATATTTATAGGCTTGGGGAATGTACTCGCTCTGACTAGAATTTTCTATGGATGCAAACCGTGCTGCCATCTACGTTCTGGAAATAATGAGAAAATTCTGGAAATTTCTAGATGATGCATGTGCTGCCATCTAATATCAACTATTCTTTACACTGATAAATTTTACATTAATTTAATTGGAAATTAAACGGAGAAAAATTTTATTAAAGGAAAAAAATTAAATGTTTATTATGAAATAATAATAAAAAAAATTCAAAAATCGGTTATTCAGAATAAAAATTCTTGCAGTCATTTTCTGGATTCGCACGATTAAGACAAATATTGCAAAAGAAATGTATAGAATTGGGCTGAAAAAAAGTTCATGTTAAAAATTTAATTAAAAATTTTATAAATTATATGCCAATAAATCAAATAAAATGATTTTAGTTACTTCGTAAATTTTCAAATAAATTTATCTTAAATATAATAACGATTTTCTATTTTAATTCTCGTTTCTGAACAAAAAATATTTGAAAACAAATTATACTATTTAACAAATTTAGAAACTTTTCAATTTTTTTACAAAATCCCATATACTGGATGCATTTACTGGTGATTCGAAAAGTAATTCAAAGAGGTGGGCGTCTGAAGATTGCATTAAGGCGTGATTTCAATAGATATATATATATTTAAGTTCTGAAATAATTATAATTAACATTTAACTACAAAAAAAATTGGTGAAATAATTGAAATATTACTTTTTTTTATCAAACTTATCTTATAGATGACTACAAAATTCTTGATACATTGAAACAGAATATGTTTTCAATAATTGATAGCATTTAATAATATATATAGCATCCTATAACAAGGTTTAAAACATGCTATGTGAAATAAGAAGGTATGAAATTGCATATAAACTAAAAAACAATCGAAGAGAAATTAATTTTAACAAATTTTTAATTTGCCTTTAAAATACAAAATAATGCTTTGATAAATTTAAGTTGAATTTTTTTATTGTTTTTGTTTATATATATACAATATAAATAGAGAATTTTCTTTGATTTACATTTCTTTAATATATTAATTGCTCCATCTGATACTTTCTTTATACTCAATTCATAAAAATTCAAATAAAGTTAAATATTTGGTGGTATTTCAGTTTCTTTATAACAAAAATTTCGATATGATTCAAAGGAATTAAATTTAAAGAATATTTTAATTAATTTCCTAGTGACATATTTCTTATTCAAGGGCTGAGTATACGAAACGATCATCGTTAAGTTAATTGTATACGTTTAATTTATTTTTTTGGTATAATTAAATTCACTTCAGAACTAAATATATATAATTGTGAAGGTTTAATTTTACTTTCAATCGTTTTTTTTTGTATAGACTCAGAAAATATAAAAATCGCGTTTGTATATTTAAAAAAAAAAAGAAAACAGAGTAGAGCAGAGGTATGTTAATTGCTTAACTTTTAACTAGTTACAATATCGAAGAATGCATTTAAAAAAGAAGCATAGTAAATTGAATGCATTTAAAAAAGAAGCATAGTAAATCCATCTTAAAAGTTTAATAAATATTAATGAATGTATTTCAAATTTTAATATCTTAAAAGATTCCTAATCATTCAATTAAAGAAATAAATGCATAAACTTCTTAGTAAAGTGGAAAACATATTTTTGCATGCAGTATCTTAAAAAAAGAAAAGAATCCTAGTGATAAATTAGAACTTCTTGGTAAATGAAGGATATATTTTTGCACTAAATATTATATTACAGAAAAGAAAAAACTTCTCTTGAAATATTTAGTGCAAAAATATATCCTTCATTTACCAAGAAGTTCTAATTTATCACTAGGATTCTTTTCTTTTTTTAAGATACTGCATGCAAAAATATGTTTTCCACTTTACTAAGAAGTTTATGCATTTATTTCTTTAATTGAATGATTAGGAATCTTTTAAGATATTAAAATTTGAAATACATTCATTAATATTTATTAAACTTTTAAGATGGATTTACTATGCTTCTTTTTTAAATGCATTCAATTTACTATGCTTCTTTTTTAAATGCATTCTTCGATATTGTAACTAGTTAAAAGTTAAGCAATTAACATACCTCTGCTCTACTCTGTTTTCTTTTTTTTTTTAAATATACAAACGCGATTTTTATATTTTCTGAGTCTATACAAAAAAAAACGATTGAAAGTAAAATTAAACCTTCACAATTATATATATTTAGTTCTGAAGTGAATTTAATTATACCAAAAAAATAAATTAAACGTATACAATTAACTTAACGATGATCGTTTCGTATACTCAGCCCTTGAATAAGAAATATGTCACTAGGAAATTAATTAAAATATTCTTTAAATTTAATTCCTTTGAATCATATCGAAATTTTTGTTATAAAGAAACTGAAATACCACCAAATATTTAACTTTATTTGAATTTTTATGAATTGAGTATAAAGAAAGTATCAGATGGAGCAATTAATATATTAAAGAAATGTAAATCAAAGAAAATTCTCTATTTATATTGTATATATATAAACAAAAACAATAAAAAAATTCAACTTAAATTTATCAAAGCATTATTTTGTATTTTAAAGGCAAATTAAAAATTTGTTAAAATTAATTTCTCTTCGATTGTTTTTTAGTTTATATGCAATTTCATACCTTCTTATTTCACATAGCATGTTTTAAACCTTGTTATAGGATGCTATATATATTATTAAATGCTATCAATTATTGAAAACATATTCTGTTTCAATGTATCAAGAATTTTGTAGTCATCTATAAGATAAGTTTGATAAAAAAAAGTAATATTTCAATTATTTCACCAATTTTTTTTGTAGTTAAATGTTAATTATAATTATTTCAGAACTTAAATATATATATATCTATTGAAATCACGCCTTAATGCAATCTTCAGACGCCCACCTCTTTGAATTACTTTTCGAATCACCAGTAAATGCATCCAGTATATGGGATTTTGTAAAAAAATTGAAAAGTTTCTAAATTTGTTAAATAGTATAATTTGTTTTCAAATATTTTTTGTTCAGAAACGAGAATTAAAATAGAAAATCGTTATTATATTTAAGATAAATTTATTTGAAAATTTACGAAGTAACTAAAATCATTTTATTTGATTTATTGGCATATAATTTATAAAATTTTTAATTAAATTTTTAACATGAACTTTTTTTCAGCCCAATTCTATACATTTCTTTTGCAATATTTGTCTTAATCGTGCGAATCCAGAAAATGACTGCAAGAATTTTTATTCTGAATAACCGATTTTTGAATTTTTTTTATTATTATTTCATAATAAACATTTAATTTTTTTCCTTTAATAAAATTTTTCTCCGTTTAATTTCCAATTAAATTAATGTAAAATTTATCAGTGTAAAGAATAGTTGATATTAGATGGCAGCACATGCATCATCTAGAAATTTCCAGAATTTTCTCATTATTTCCAGAACGTAGATGGCAGCACGGTTTGCATCCATAGAAAATTCTAGTCAGAGCGAGTACATTCCCCAAGCCTATAAATATGGCCTCCGCTGCAGATGTCGTTAGGTATTGTCAAAAGACAAACGAATTAAAAAGTGATATTGAGCGTTACTCTACTTACTTGCGAGTATCTTAGAACTGTTATTGGTGTATATCGTGATTGCTGAATTGAGTTTCTGTTAAAGAGCGTGAGTGAAAGTTGTTGCAGTTTGAAGATTGAACGTTTGTTTACAAACAAAGTACGTTCTACTGTTAACTGACTGTGGATAACAAGTTACCAGAGTTTACCTTCGAAGAGACTGTTTTCTCCGGAATGCCATCTTCAAAAGCACCAGCAATTGGTATCGACTTGGGAACGACTTATTCCTGTGTCGGTGTTTTCCAGCATGGAGCTGTTGAAATAATCGCCAATGATCAAGGCAATCGCACTACTCCAAGTTACGTGGCTTTCACCGAGACCGAGCGCCTCATAGGCGATGCTGCCAAATCTCAAGTTGCCTTGAATCCCGAAAACACAGTCTTCGATGCCAAGAGGCTCATCGGCAGGAAGTACGATGACCCGAAGATCCAGCAAGACCTGAAACACTGGCCTTTCAAAGTCGTAAATAATGGAGGAAAACCAAAGATTTCTGTAGAATTCAAAGGGGAACGCAAGCTCTTCAACCCTGAGGAGATAAGTGCCATGGTATTGACGAAAATGAAAGAGACTGCTGAAATGTATTTAGGCCAGAAAGTGACTGATGCAGTAATTACAGTTCCTGCCTATTTTAATGATTCTCAGAGACAGGCTACAAAAGATGCTGGGAAAATAGCTGGATTGAATGTATTGAGGATAATTAACGAACCCACTGCTGCTGCCCTTGCCTATGGACTTGATAAGAATCTACATGGAGAGAAGAATGTTCTCATCTTCGATTTGGGTGGAGGAACTTTCGACGTGTCTGTTCTGACCATTGACGAAGGGTCACTGTTTGAAGTACGGTCAACAGCTGGCGACACCCATCTTGGTGGAGAAGATTTTGATAATAGAATGGTGACGCATTTTGTGGAAGAATTTAAACGTAAACACAGGAAAGACCTTAGTTCCAGTCCAAGAGCTCTAAGAAGATTGAGGACTGCCTGTGAAAGAGCCAAGAGAACTCTTTCTAGCAGTGCCGAAGCAAGTATTGAAATTGATGCTTTGTTTGAAGGAATCGACTTTTATTCCAAGTTAAGTCGAGCGAGATTCGAAGAATTGTGCATGGACCTCTTCCGTTCTACCTTGGAACCTGTCGAACGTGCCCTCAAAGATGCTAAGCTTGATAAGAATAGCATCCACGATGTAGTCCTAGTTGGTGGTTCCACTCGCATTCCGAAAATTCAAAAGATGCTTAAAGACTTCTTCAACGGTAAAGAATTGTGCATGTCTATCAATCCTGATGAAGCAGTTGCTTATGGTGCTGCAGTTCAGGCAGCTGTTTTGACTGGAAGTACAGATGAAAAAATCAGAGATGTGCTCCTAGTAGATGTTGCTCCTCTTTCTCTTGGCATTGAAACAGCTGGTGGAGTCATGACAAAAATTATTGAAAGAAACTCCCGTATTCCATGCAAAACCTCCAAGACGTTCACCACGTATTCCGACAATCAACCGGCTGTCGACATTCAAGTGTACGAAGGAGAACGGGCTATGACAAAAGACAACCATCTTCTTGGCAGGTTCCAGCTCTCTGGAATACCTCCTGCTCCCAGAGGAGTACCTCAGATCGAAGTTACTTTTGACATGGATGCTAATGGAATCTTGAATGTGTCAGCCCAGGATAGGAGCTCTGGTAACTCTCGTAGCATTCGCATCACCAACGACAAGGGTCGTTTGTCTAAGGAGGAGATTGAAAGGATGCTGAATGAAGCAAAGCAGTACGAACGAGAAGATGGAGAGCAACGGGAAAGAGTTCAGGCTAGGAATTCTCTTGAAAGCTATGTGTATTCTGTGAAACAGGCAGCTGACTCTGCAAGTGATGACCGCTTGTCAACATCTGACAAAGCAAAAGTGAAACAGAACTGTGACAACATAATCCAGTGGTTAGATAATAACAATTTAGCAGAGAAAGATGAAATTGAGCACAAAATGAAAGAAGTGCAAGCTGAATTGTCTCCTATCATGATGAAACTTCATCAGGGTGGGCAACAGAATATGGGTAGCAGTCAGTCCCAGAATACCAGTACAGGACCAACTATTGAGGAAGTGGACTAAGTCTAGTAAGTTCATTTAATTTCAAGTGTTTGTAGTAATGTGAACAAAATAGCCAACGATAACCATTTCACTATGGACTGTGATTGTATGTAATCGTGTCTGTTAAACATCTGTTGTTCCTAATGTGTGCAAAATGTTACATCGATGTTTTTATGATGGACTGTGATTGTATATATTAATTATCAACTGTTCTCATTGTTTGCAGAATGTTACAATTATACGTTTTGTCTATTTGTGCTGTATTTATTAAATTGTACTAGTCTGGCAAATCTGTAAATAAAATAAAATTTTTATTATTTTTAATTATGTGTCTTTATTTCTGTTAGTGGTGTTTTTGTTTTTCATACGAGTATTATTTTGGAGAATTGCAAATTCATTCGTTTATAAAGGTAAGTTTATATTTTTATAAAGTGATTTAAATTCTTATCTTTAAGACTAAACATGTACTTGTTTATGAACCGTAATTTTTCATGAAATTTAATATATGAAATTAAATATTTATAATTGGAAACAATGAAAGTTAAAATTATGCTTGACCTGTTGAAACTCGGGAAGTAGAGAAAAAGAAAATGCCATGCTAGTTCTTTAATTGTATTCGATTTGTTGAAATTGAATTCAGTATTAGGTTTTATAGATTTTTATAATAAAGTTTTCTATTATAAACTCTTAATGATTCTAAATTTACAGGAAATTTTTTTAATGAAATTTCTAAATTGTTTATAAATGAAAACTAATAATAAAAACTTTTGCTATCTATTTAAAAGAGTAAAGATGAAGGAGCTTCTTTTCAGGTTGCAATAAAGATTATTTGAGGGAAAATAATTTAATGTTTCTTTTCTTTTTTCTTTGCAAAATTTAGAAAAGTAATGAAAACAGTGGTAATTAAAAGAATTTTTAGAATTCCGAAAGTTTATATTTTAAGTAAATTAATTTAATTTTGATTATCATGAGAAGCTGTTGAAATAGGCTTAGTAATAAACTCGTTGGACTATTTGTAATCAGTTTTTTTTAATGAAGTTATTAATTATGCAAACTAAAGAGTGAAAACAGAAGCTTGAATATTTATTTTCTGTTGAATAACTATAAAACTGGGATATGGCTTTAAGACACTGTTTAGAAATGAAATTGCGAGACATATATTGTAATTGCATCTGACCTTGCCTATATCTATTTAAAATTGCATTCATGTAAAACATTCCAGCTTTAAGGATGTATTTTTTTCTATTTATCGCATTTTGTACTTTAATATGCTGTTCCGAAACATATCTTTTCGAGACTATCTATTTATCAAATTATAACTGAAGTTTTAACATTTGTTTTCTTAATATATGTAGTTAATTTTAAATAAGAAAATGGTGATATTCAGATGTGATTTAAGTTCTTTTAGATATTATTTCGATATGAGTATTGCAAAGCTCCCCCAATTTTTTTGGTTGTTGAAAATTTTCTAAAAGTTGGAAAATCAATATTTTTTGTAAAATCTAAAACAATAAATACTTTTTTGTACACTTCAAAGAATAATTTTTAAACACTTCTTTTTCTTGATATTTTCAAACTGTATATAATTATATTTGATTAATAACTTTTTATAGAAAATTCTTATTTCATAAGCAGATACTTCCATTTATTTTTTGTGAGTCATAGCATTCTTCTCTGAAATTTAATCTTAGACTAAACTGGAGAGAATTATAATAATAT
>JAOUZG010017314.1:1574187-1608424 GCA_026289955.1 Argiope argentata
ACTTTCAAAAATAAAAAGGACATCATTTATCAAAGAAAGCAGTTGATTCAAAAAATAAAATTGAAATAATTTATGAAAGAAAGCTGTTAATATTGAATCTTTTCTACCATTTACCAAATTATTTTATATTATATTTTTGAACTACATCATAGGAATATGAAATATCATTCTGCTCTGTTAACACTAAAATCTTTCTACTGTTAGGATTAGAATTACCTATCCAAAATGAGCAAAGTAACTTCACTTTACATCTCTCAGAATATATAATTTTAAATGCTTTATTTATATAACCGCTTTAGAATAATGAAAGCCAGTTTGAAAAACCGTTGTTAAATTTAAGCATTCCATTCTACCTATCATAGTGATTTCTCTAAATTAGCCAGGATTTTCGAGAAAATCTCAGCTAATTTATAGAGAATCACTATGATAGTAGCCATAATTCGCTCAATATACTTGACTGCCTGAAAATTATTTAATAATTATATCTTTATAAATCTTTCTTAACAATTACAATAAAATTGTGTGTGTTTTTTCATTAATAATATAATTTTAGAGAAACTTATTCAAATCATCTCCTTTTTTTTATTTGCTGTTTTGGCACACCTCACAACAATCAGACATTAGGAATAATGTGATTGGGATAATTTATTAAAGTTATGATTTTTTTAAATAAAATTATTCTAATTTATTTTAATTATCAACATCTTTAACTGATAAATGATTTTTTCTCAACTATATAAATTTCTACATATCATCAAGACTTTCAAGTAGATTTGTCTCTTGGATTGTTAGAGAATAAGTTTTTGAACTGCTTCCTCTTAAATAAAATAGTTTCCAAAAATTTATATTTAGAATTCATGTTCTGTTTGACGATTTAAGGATAATAAAGTATCATTGTTCCTGTATATATTATTATGCTTGAATATAAAATGAAAACAACTGTTTTTACAATTCAATTTCACAGATAAAATAAAATATCTAAAATTGAAAATACTGAGCATTAAAATTATACATGTTCTTTTAAAGGTAGGACAGTTTTCAAAGCGAAAATATCTCATTAAAAAATATATCTATTTGGTTGAAATTAAATCTTGTATGGACTGTTATATGAAAACCTTGTTATGATAAATTCAAAACAATTCTAAACGCAAAAAAAAGAAGAAGAAAAAAAGGATAATTTTTAAGAAATTTCCAAACTTTTTATAAATGAAAACCAATGGTGAAAACTTATGCCATGTATTTAAAAGTTGCTGGAGATTCTGTTCAGATTGGAATTAAATTTCTGGTTGAGGCAAATTAATTTAATGTCTAGATTTTTTTCCCTGCTTATAACTTAATGATAGAATTTTTATAAAGTTATTTTTAAGTAATGTAATAGTTATCTTACATTCTAAATTTTTTGAGAGAAAAAAGAATATATGATTTTTTTTTTTTTTGATTTTTTAAAATTAAATGGTGTGGTATTTCGGTTACTGAGAGAAAAGTACTGATAGCAGTTATAAATTAGACTTTTTAGAGTTCCTGCTATATTTTATTTTGATTATCAGTAAAAGCTGTTGACACAGGCTTGACTATAAAAATGAAAAAAAAAATGAATACAGCTTTTTAACTCATTTGAATATTAATGATCGACATTTTATTATTTTTTTAATGATATAAAGAATTTTTTTAAAAAAAATTACAACTGATGGTGATTGAATATTTATTTTCTTTTCAATAACTAAACAACTAAGATGTAATTTGAGATATTATTTTAATGATTAAATAGCTGTTTTTACAAATAAATGCAAATTTCGTTGGTTTAAATTTTTTTAAGATTAAAGCTCATTTCAATGGAATTCTAAAATCATAATTGCCGGTTTCTACAATGTATGAGCATTTTCCTTTGATTGGTTGATTCCAGTTAAATTTTTTATATAGAATAATCTTATAAATAACGGTTAAAGAATTTTAGTAAAATTAATTGAATATAAATAATTCGATTATAAAATATAATAATTATTCGCCAGAATTATTTCTTCTAAATTTATGATTTATTATGCTCAACTCATCGATCGTTATAAATTTAATTTTCGCCAGCGGAAGGAAAGCCGATTTGTTACATGGCAGAAATCATTCTTTGAAGAAATGATGTGTTTACATAACGAAATTCGTTGAATTTTTCTTTCAGTGAGAAGGTAAGTGGGAAAGTGAATCTAAAAAATATTTGTCACGTGTTTTATAAACTAATTACGAAGCTATCGATCGGCCAGCTCTAATTGTGAACACTGCGTGAGTGGAGATATATCTGAATAATAATTGGTAAGACTATTTCATTAATTTGACAAATTTTGCAGTTGACTTCTATTATTATGTTAGAAATTAAACACATCGCATAGGTAAGAAATCATTACTATGTGTGTGAATTTCTGATAGATATTTTCTAGAAAGCTAGAATAAATTATTATTAGTCATCGGAAAGAAACTAAGAATGAGGTCAGTTCTTGATAAACATATTATGACATACCAATTCGAGTTTTGACAATCCCTGCACGTTGCAAATTTTTATTGTTTGAAGTAATTATTAAATTTTATTCGATATTTTCATTGAAGAAGAATTCAAATTTTTGCAATAAAGTTTAAATGAATTCTTTTTTTATTTGCTATGAAATGGTATTCAATTTAATTAGTATGAGTTTCTGTTTACCCTAGAATAATGTGTTTGTACTATATTTGAAGAATGATTTATATTGTTTCGTTTTGAATACAATTAGCTTTGTTATTGAGTAATTTACTACTTTAATTTCTTTGGCATTATTAAATAAGTGTATACATTAACATATTTGTAAAACATGCTTATCTAAAGTAGCATAATTAATAATATGATATAGACTTTTTTTGATATTCCTATTTGGTGCTTTTAATGTTTCAGAATTATAAAAAAAAAACTTTTGTATGAAACCATTTTTCATATATATATATATATATATTTGAAAAATGGTTTTGTATAGTTATCACTTGTTCCTTTTTCATTAATTAGTGCTTAAAATTAAATAATAATATTTTTTGCTAAAAAAATATAAAAATTTGAACATATGCGTTAAGGTTGTTTTATGGAAAAGATTAAATTACAAGCATATGAACTATACAGTCTATCAAATAGTGCAACATTTAATTTCATTTAGTTTTAGTGTTTTGTTTAGTTTGTTGTGTTTTGTTTAGTTTCATTAGTGTTTTGATTTACATTTATTCTATGATGTATTGACTCATTTGTACTTTTTTTTTCTAATATAATATGACATTATTATCCTGTTAGAAATATTTTTTCAAGATTGAATTCTTTTTTCCTCCTAATAAATTTTGGGGTCCAATTAATCATTTGCAACAAATTCTGTGATTTTTTTTACTGATCAATTAAAGGAAAACACATTTTTATTTCTATTGCCATTTTCTAGATTGCTTTTATTACTATAACTAAATAAATATAATTTTTTTTACAAATGAAATTAATTTTCCTGGCTTCCCATCCTCTTCTTTATACCATCTTATTGAAATTCTACTGAAATATTCGAGAATTCCCAAATGTAATATGTAGGTAATATTTTATTCATTTAGTTAGATAGTGTACTTTAATTTATTTAAGATAATAGATTGATTTTCCAGGACAAAATTCATTCTATTAACTATTATTTTTCATTAGTTTAAAAACTTAAGTTTATATTATTTCTTTCTTTAAAAAATATTATTAATAGCCATATCACATAATAGTCACATAAATCAAAATTAAATACTTATTTTATACTGTGCTCTATAATAAATTAACATTTGATTAGAAGTATAATACTTTAAATATTTTTTTAGAAAATATTTTTCTGTTTCTAGATATTTTTGAAAGGAAGTTCAAGTTTTCTAAGATCTTAATGCCATTCAAAATAATGTATTATCTTCTATAAAAATAAAAAATGAACTCTACTTACATGATTATGAATTTACAATATTGCTTATATACTAATGATAACTGAGCTTACTTTTAAAAAAAAACTTTAAAAATTCTGGTAGTTATTACAATATTTATCTGTTAATGAATTAATTATTAAGATCTACTCATATTTTATTGCAAGGAATTTTTTAAAACTGATTTTATATTTAGTTCAAGTGCTGAAAATAAATATAGAGTTCAATTTTGCTTATCAATTCTGTGTTTTTTTTTTTTTAAATAAATGAAGGATCAGGTTTGTGATTTATAGTTTGACATTAAATTTCTTTTGGGTAACTTTATTAAAAATTATTTAGAAGAAATGAATCAAATAAATAAAAAGAAAAAAATTGTTTTATTCTTAACATTCTTTTTATTTGACTTCCTTAACCTTTGGCGGTCCGATATCAAATGCGATTCAACATTCAAGACTGTGCATCATTTTGACGTCTATTTATTTATTTTTCAAATTTAATTTTAAAAACACTTTCATAATGGTTAAGAGACGTAGATTAATTTTTCAAAGAAATTCAACTTAAAAGAATTATATATAAATATATATTTCATAGCAATAAGCAAATATTTGTATTAGGTGAATAATTTTGCATCTAATTATTTTTTGGACTACAAAGGATTAAATGAAATTTGCTTGCAATCTCTTTGCAAATTTTAGTAATAATCTCCCAGCATTCCTTATAATTTTTTCCTGTGATCTAAATTTCTTATTCTGTGATATTATTTAATTCTTTCCTAACTGTAAAAAATGTAAGGAGGTTTTTGTCAAAAGAGAAGTAAATTACCTTTAAGTATTTGAAATCTATTTTTAATATCATTTCCTATGATTAAAGCTATGATGTGTTCTTTCATTCATCTCTTGCTTATTATTTATATCGCAATTGCCTTTGAAATATTTCATAATTTAACTTCAATGAATGGAAACATTTCAAACCAATGTGTGAAAAAATAGTTTTCATTTTTTAAATAAAGCATATTAAATGTAATTAAAATTAACTAAAAAATTCAAGAATTTTCATTTGATCTATTTTATTTTTGAAAAGAGAAGATTTCCAAGCTACGGGGGGGGGGAGATATCTTGTTAGTAGCTTATTGAAAAAGTTTTAGCAGCAAAAATTGATTTTTAATTATTCTTTTCATTTTTGAAAAGAGAATATTTTCTCCAATCGAGGGGGGGCATCTTGTGACTGTATTTACCAATATGTTAGTAGCTTATTTTAAAATATTAAGTTTAGCAGCAAAAATGGGTTTTTTTAATTATTAGCTCTGATGACTAGCTTGATAGTGCATCTATTTCAAATATTATAATTCATGACAGTTAGAGTAATCATTAATTTTTTTTTCTTATTTTGAATTATTACTAGTCCGTGAAGATATTATAAAGTAACTTTTATTTTGTTTAAATTTACTTTCTTGTTCTAGGCTCTCGCAATGTTCTTATTTCTAATCTAATATATAATGATTTTCTCATTTAAAGAAAATAAATTTTAGAGCTCTATAAAATAATATACGATTTTGGCATATGAATATTTTGATAACATTTTAATAATGATGGCATCTGAAATTTCTCTTTTACTCCAATTCTCTTTGGCTTTAAGATGAATAAATTATAAATATGTTTTGTAAGAGATTTCTTGCAGAGTCTGGCAACTTCTTATTTATTTCTTAGGCAGAATCAGGCAAATAATAAAATGTAAATTATTTTTCGCTTGATAAAATTTCTTGAATTTATCAATTTAGTACAATGATTTATTACAATATTGATAGTTTTAATACTTTCACTACTGTGCCAGTCGAACCAGACATGAAAATTCTGTATTGGTTTTTCTGGTTTTGTTTTGAATTGAGACGTTGTAAGATATAAAGCAAGGGCATTTGTTTTGAAAATTCTTTTTTCTTTCTTCGTTCCTCATTTGAAATTCAAACTTCCCTGCCAGTATAGAGTTTGTATTGCTAGTTGGGTCAGGTCAGTAGTGAAAGGGTTAAGTTCTTAATTTCCTTGGTAAATATCACACTTGCATCAAGTTATCTTATTTTTATATTAATAAACTAAAATTAATTCAAAATTTCAGCTTTATATAAAAATTATATTAAAACTATAAACCATTCAAATATTTAATAAATCCTTAGTTGATATGACGACACATTTTGAAAATGAAATATATAATTAGATTTTTTTTAAAAATAGTGTAATGATTTTCATTGAAATTATATTTATGTTTAAGAAATCATCCAATAATTTTGTCTAAGATTTTAAATATATATGGTTTATCGTGTATTTAAAAAGTTTTTTTCTTTCTTTCTTTTTTTCCCCTCCTTTAGTTCAAGACTGGTGATTAAAACAAAAGTCTTTTAAGTTTAAGCCATAAATAGAACAGCTTTAAGGAAGCTGGTATTATGATAGTAGTGATTTAATTTTTATATAATGAATTTTTAGGATTTGAGTTTTTATTATATTTATTAAACATTCTAGTTTCTTTTTTTTCTTCTGTGCTTCACACTTTTATTATTTTGTCTAACATTTTGATAATTTTTCTTTTCTTGTGCAAACTGTAATTAACCAGTTAGAATTATGATTACAAAAAGAATAATTATTTTCACAACCCCAAACTAATATCAAAAATTGTGTCGCATAAGCGCGTTTATTTATAATTTTTGTGTTTAATGAATTTAAATAATTTTAAAAAGTATAAATTTTTGCTATGTTTTAATACGTTTTTTAGATTTAATCCCTTTGATTATACTCTATAGGTTCATTAAAATTTCTAAATAGCATATTTTTTATTGAAAAAAGGAATTATATCTCTATTTCTTTTCATTGAATATATATCTCATACATTCTTATATATTTTTAATAATTATTTTTTTAAAATTGATTATAGTAAAAATGTAAAATAAAATTTATATGATTATATTCTAATTATTTTCATATATTCAGCTTTCAGTTTGATTTTTACTGAATAATGAAACCAAATGTATTAGATCATGTCACATAAATATTAACTTAAAAATTCATTCAAAGTAATTTGCTTTAAATATTAAATAAAAGAAAGAAAAAAATGAATGATCAGCTTTATTTTGGAAAAACCTGAAATAATATTTTATATCTTTAAGTATATTAAGATTTTGAGGCTTTATAATGTATTATTTATACAGCTTTTTATTTAATGTTTTATTAATTATACTAGGGCATTCTTTGAAGTCATTTCCTATTGAAGACTGAGTAAGATGACAAGGGAATTGATATGGAGGATTTTTTTAAAATAAAAGTTAATAGAGATGCTATTTGGCTGGTTTAAGTTTCTTTTTAAATTCCAGATTATATAATATAAGTTCTGCTTAAGTTTATATATACATGTGTGTGTGTTAATTTTTCAATATTTTTTTTTTTATTTTAGGGACCTGTCTCTTGAATAAAAATGGTGAAGCTTTATCATGTTGGTGTTTTGTACAAGCATCAATCCAAAGCTGTTTGCTTAAGTGCAGCAAGTGACTTGACATCATTTGGATTTTTCCAAAGAAATAGTATAAAGGAATTTATGAACTTTACTAGTCAAATACTCGTTGAGCGTTGCCAACCTGGAGCAAGAATGTCAGTTAAAGAACAAGGTATCTCTATTTATCTATGCTCTCACATCATTCGGTTTTATTATTATTATTGTTAATGTAATTTCTTCAGGGAATATTGTATTTTTCTCAAAAATTCATCCAATTAGCAGTTGTTTTAACTTTTTGATGAAAAGGGTCCTTATGAAATTACCATTGTTGTTAGAAATATCTTTCCTCGGAATTCAGTTGTGAATTTTTTCTTGCAATTGAAAACATTTATTTTTGGTTAATAATTTAGTTTGTTACAGCTTTTATTGATTATTTTTTATAAATAGAAAATGAAATAAGATTAATATTAGATTGCTTTTTATGCATTGTGTTGAGAATTTTTCTTGAAGCTATGTATTCTTAATTCATAACTAATATACATACTTTTCTGGAATGTTCATTATTGCTAACAAAATGTTTATTGATGTTAATTTTAAAAAATAAATCTAATTAGCTTAAAAATTGATTTAAATGCTTGAAATTATTTGTCCTTGTTTGCATTAAATGACATAATTTCAAAAAAGTCTTTTATGAATTATAAATTTTATTTAGATTTGATTCATTAATTGAAATATTTTGTCCTTCCATTCACTGACAAGGAGCAGATTATCAAATAATTTACAGAGAATGATTTGATAGATATAATGCTTCATCAGTCAGAAATATGCTTCATCATTAAATTATTTCAGCCACTTTTTTTTCTACCATGTATATATAAAATTAACATTGAACAATCTTTTTAAAATATCAATGGCTGATAAGAATTGATGTTTGATTCGTAAAAAAAAAAAAAAAAAGGAAATAATTTTTAAACCACTAAATACATTATAAAATTAAAGATCAATAATTTTTATAATAATCTATTAAAAATTATTCTAATTCTATAAAAATTCTATGAGTAGTATATATAATATAGGTATTTTTTGGTCAATCTTTAAGCTTAAATACTGACATAAAATATAAATTTATTTTGAACTTGGTTTTTTATAAAAACAGTTTTATTGGCATTAAAATTGGCAAAACATTTTACTGTGTAATACTGCTAAATTTGACTATCAATTTGATGTCTGCTGAATAAAGAAGTTTAAATTGTGCTATAATAACATTTTACTACCATTTTTTTAGCTTATATGTGTCATATTTTTGTGAGAGCTGACAATCTTGCAGCTGCATTGATCTCAGATCAGGAATATCCACAAAGAGTTGCACATACACTGCTGAATAAGATTTTGCAAGAGTTTTCAAACAGTCATCCCCCTTCATCTTGGACAGGGGAAGCTAAGTTAGTAAATAATAAATTTCTACTTTTTTTATTTTGTATAAAAATTATATTTAAGTGATTATATTGTTGTGTTGTGTTTTATTTACTGATTATATTATAGATTTGTTTTATGATATATTGCATGTAGACTTTAATTTATGTTTAATACTTTCTAAAATAATAATTTATTGAATAATTAAAGGCCTTTGGTGTCTCTCTCTCTCTCTCTCTTTATATATATATATATATATATATCAAAGCAACCAACGTAGAACTGAAATAGAAATCAAAGTAAAAATGAAGGTAAACGAAACGAAAGGAAAGGAAAGGAAAATAAAGTCAAAAGAATTAGCATTAACAGCATGGACACTCTCTAAATATATAGGTATTATTTTAATAATTTTTAAAAATTCTATATTTTTTAAATATTTTCCTTTTAATAATATGTTGCTGGTTTCGTACCATAATAATCAAAATTTACTACTCTTTAAAAACATTTTTTTTATAATTGATGATAAGATTAAGGCTTAAAATTGTTCTATTTGTATTTTTCAATCTTATATAAACAAAAGGAATTTTTTTCTGTAAAGGGTTTTGACAGTTGCCTAAAAATTAATCAGCCTATTGTTTATCTATGTTCTGTTATGTTTTTAGCTGGCGGTAGCATAGACGATTTCTAAGCATATATGTGTATTTTAATATTATAGTTGCCGGTTCATTTCCTTAATAGTTCAAAATTGAAAATTTTGATTTATAATATAAGGTTTATAAAATTGTTTTATCTTTGTTCTTGTGTGTGTGTGTGTGTGTGCGTGCATGCGTGCAAACATTCTAGTCCAGGATAGTATATTTAATTTCAGTTAAATTGTGCATATATTGCTTCAAATTAAATTATCGGATATTAAAGAAATTTTAACATTGCAAGATCATTGTGTATTTTAGTAATTGCTGAAATATCAAAAACAATAATAGTTTCGAAGCAGCAAATATTCTATTGTTAGAAACTAAGAAAATAAATAAAAAATATATTTTTTTTTAAATGATAATACTCAGAAAAGATTTGCATAATTATTAAAACAATGTAAAATTCATTTTTGTGCAATATTATTTTTGAAAATAATTAAAATAAACACCAAAATTCAGCTTATTTTTTTAATTAATTAATTTTTCTGATGAGCCCCTTATTTCCCTCCAAAATATATACATACACTAAATTTTGAAAGCTGTAGATCAAATGGTCTAGCTTGTAGATTCTGACATACACATCTACCCAGAGGCACACATTGTTCTATATTAATAGTAGAGATTAAATATGTTTTATAGTATCCATAAAACCATAACTAACATCAAAATAATGCAGAACTATGATACATGGACAATCTTTTATTATTTACATAGTAAATAGAAAAGATTGTTTGGGTAGTATATCTTTTTTGATATTAGATATGAAAATTAAACATGTCTTAAATATTCTCTTGTATCTTTTATATGAGGAGTGAAAATAAGTTGAATTTTCTAGGATTCTTATTCATAATAGGCACTTAATACTATTTTAATATCAGCATAATGTTTATAATGACAGATGAAAGTAACAAAAATAGTAGCTTTTGAAATGATGTCTAGAGTTTCAAAAATTCTTAATTAGTTGCTCAGACTGAAATTATCTTCGTGTTTTTAATAATATTTTCAAACACTTAAATAAAAAACTGTTTTAAAGAATTTATTATTTCATTTATTAAAATCTTATTTAACCGCAATATGCCTTATCCAAATTGGGAGAGATGATGTAATGAAATTTTATACCATTTATCCCTATTGACTGGCCTGTTTTCTAAGAATAATGGTTATATTTAATTGCAGATATCTTTAGATGTATCTGAATTATCGTTAAAAAAATATAATCATTAACTTCATGTCCATGGTTCCATTAAATTGTCAGATATTAAAGCTGTTTTAATGCATTTATCTTAAGTTCTACTTAATGTGGATATAATTTTTTAAAAGATAGAGACCAGTCTTTTAATGTCACACCTTTGTTTTAAAAAAATTGATGTTCATCTATTGTTTAAATTTTGTGGTATTGTAACTTTCCTTCTTATTTATCTTGTAAATCAGGCAGATACTAAATAAATCCTTTAGCCTTCAACACAGGAAGAAAATTGCGTGATTAAATATTTGTTAAAATAGAGAAAAACTGTTTGAATTTAAGCAACAACATTGTAAAATAATTAGAAAAAAGTTATTACAATATTTTCAAAAGTTATTGTGAAAAAATGTCAAAATTCACTTTGATTTTTAATTAATTAATACTAGTTTAAAATTTTAGGAGTAACTCTGAGGTGCACATTTCTTTCTCTCCAAGGTAAATGTTGACCAAATATCATACATCAAACTGTTTCCTTAGTCAAGCAGCCATACACACATAAACAAATATATTCATCTTTGTATATTAATAGACAGAAGTCATTTTGTATAAGTGTCATAAATGACAAAATAAAAATATATTTAACATTAGCATTATTATAATTCTAATATCTCTGTTAACGAATACTTTACAAATAAATATATATTTTTTTCCACAGTAAAAGAATGTTTTATATAAAACATTATTATACAGTATATTTTTAATATAAAACCCTATTATACATTTTCTTCTAATTTATATATTTAATTTTTGATATTAAAAATAAGAATTTAAAATCTGTTACTCAAGGAAATTTTAATATCTATCTTATAGTTTCTAAAATAATAATTTTTAAGAAAAATGCTGTTATTTCTTTTTAATAAATTTTCGAAAAATAATACAAAATTAGGTTAAATACTGTGACCAGCAAATTATGCATGCCTTTACCAAGTACAATATAAAGATAATTATTTTAAGCAAGTGAGTATTTAAACCTCCATTGATAATTAAAACATGTTATCTAGTTGAAATGAATTTTTAAGAAACAAGAACATCAAAGCAAAGGTAAACTTAAAGAAATATCTTCTAAAATAAACAAAACATATTTTATGTAATTATCTGTCTCTTCTATATTTTGATTACTTTAAATTCAATTTATGAAATAAACCTTGTGTGCTGCCATGTTGTTGCTTGCCTAATTCTGTATATGTGCAATGAAACATAGTTTGCTTAATAATATAAATTTTCACAAAACTTTCCTTTTGATTCATATTATCTGTAAGTAAATTATTAAGTTTATTGAGTTGTTAGGATTTCTATGAGCAACAAAAGAAATTATATTTTAGTTTTATTTACATACATTAAAACACATTATATCTACATTTTTTTAATATTTGTGACTTAAGTATGTTATTTGACCTTATATTCTTTCTGTCTCTTTTTATAGTTCCCTGACTTTTGCAGACTTGGAAAAGTATTTAGCAGATTACCAGGTAATATGCTTTTTAAATCTGTCTGATTGATGTTGTATTTCAATATGTCTAGAGTTGCATTGACTAATAGCAAATTTTAAACCTATTAGGAAAAGCTTAATTGAAAATATTAATAAGATATAAATAATGGGAATTTTTATATCTTAACAGGCTAAGATTTATTATAAAATTTATGAATTAAATTTTATGCAAAAACTTGCATCTGTTATATTGAAAGTCCAGACATATCTTTTCACATATTTTTAGTATAATAAAATATAAAAATATTGCCTCTTTCAATAACTGTTAATATTAACTATGAGTTAAATAACAAATTCTGAAGGTTTTCAAGGAAAATTGAACTTTCTAAATAATAATGAATTCTAAAGTGAAAAACTGCTCTTTGATAGATTTGAAAAATGACTTAATTTACATAGTTCTCTAATAATTTGCATTGTATGCACTAATATCTTTCTTAATGCATGAAGATATTTTGATAACATTTAGCAACTGTTGACATACACTTTGTTGAGATATTGCCAATATTTAGCAAACAACTAATACAAAATTTGCTTAGATTGGCAATGACTGGTTCTGTACAAATGGCAAATTACTTTGAATAGAATCTAAAATGCTTGCAATTTTTACAGGTTAAAAATATATATTTACAATTGTATGTGGGATTTAAAATCGAAATGTTTTATTTATAATATGTTCTCAAGTTTTTTATATTTCTTTAGAATCTTCTGTATAAAATTCTTTTATTTTAGGATTATCTTGACATAATTATTTTTAAATTCTTTGCTATTTATTGGTGATCATCTTATTGAAAAAATGTATCGTCCAATTTGATTACTTTCTTTCTTTTTCTCTTTTTTGTGGTAGTTAAATATTCCTAAGCCCAAGATATAAGTAAAATACTAATTTTTAAATAACATTAAAAAAATTTTTTTCTTTAAATATAAATTTTTGAATAAACAATTCTAAATTCGTACTCTAGAGTATTTGCATATTTGTGCTCTTGATTTAATTGAGTTTAGATGAATGATTATACTTATGGGTAAATGAATATTCTAACTTAATTAATTTTTATATACATTATTATGACTGCTATTCACCCTTCCCCTTTTTTGAAGCATTTATTGAGTTAGTTAAGCATAATTATTAAGACCAAAGAAGTTAATATATATTAAAATCAGAAACAGCAAATAGTATTTTAAAAAATTCTGTGTTATAAACAATTCCAAATTCTTATTCTAAAATGTTTGGATATTTATGTTTTCAAGTGTATTGCATTTTAAATTAATGATGATGCTCATCAATGAATGAACTGATTTAATAATTTATCCTTATGCATGAAAATGTAGAATCTTATCTCTCTTAGAATCTTGTTATCAATTCCATTTTAATGGGCAATGTTTTATTTTATGATTAACAGGATCCTCGGAAAGCAGACAGTCTCATGAGAATTCAAGATGAACTTGATGAAACAAAAATAATTCTTGTAAGCATTACAGTTTTTAATTAAAGCCATATATTGTTTCTTCCATTATAATTATCTTTCATTTTATGCTTACAGTAAAAAATAACTGAGAGCCTAAGATCTTTGATTTGTATAGCTATCTATTTATGTAGAAATAAAGTTTACAAAACTCTAGGATTTTATGCAAATTTAGGTTCCAATATACACTATTAAGTTATGTTATCATGTTTAATTTTATTTTGTAAATGTAATAACTATTAAAAATATTTACTGTTTAAGTAAAATTTTAATTCATTTTAATAAAGCTCTTAATAGTTTATATTTAAAGAATTTTTTTATGTTGTTATTTTATAAAACGTAGAATTTTCAAAAACAATTTTAAAATTCATATAAAGGAAGAAAATTTTCTTTCTTTCAAAACAAGTTGTTTGTTAAATTGAAATTTCAAAAATATTTTATCATAGACCAAATTTTTATCATTTAAGGCAGCTTTATCTTTCTGATAAGTTCATATCTATGTAAAGAATTGAATTTTTTCTGAAACAATACATTATAAAGAACAATACTTATTTTTTAAAAAAATTATGCTGTTTTAGTTACTTTTACATTTTATTGGTTTTCTAGAATTTAGCCATATTTATTTAAGAATTTGAAATGTATTAGTTGTAATAGTGTATTGTACATTGTAGCATAATACTGTGCAAGCTGTATTGGAAAGAGGAGAAAAATTGGATGATTTAGTAGTCAAGTCTGAGGAACTAAGTTTGCAATCCAAGACATTTTATAAAACAGTAAGTCTTACTTTATTATTAAATATTAAATTTTTTTCAAAGTTTTCATGGTAGCTATAAAGCAATCTTTTTTTAAAATATGTTCTTTTATTTTGTGTTATTGTTCATTATTCTGCAGGTTTGTTTTTTTAACTTTGCATTAATCTATTTATTTACTTTTTTTCAGGCCAGAAAAACCAACCAATGCTGTGTTATTCTTTGAAAATGTTTCAAAATATTGCTGTCCTTTATTGAAAGTTGGAAAAATTCATATTCACTGTATATTAATATTCATAAAAATGGAATGAGATATATTCTTATATGATTGCAACATTATATATTTATTATTATAAGTGTTGGGATTGTTATTTTTCAGTATTTATGATTTTTGTTTTAAAATCTTAAATATTTTTATACATGCAATATTGTACATTTATGCTAATAGATCTAATATATTTGTATATCAGATTACCTTTATGTGTGTCTGATTCATTCATAATAAATTGTCGATGTGATATCTTTGTAATTGTTATAAGTTAAGCAAAATTAATATATTAAATGTGTATAAATTGTTCATATAATTTTTTATTATAAATAAAAATAAATGTTTGTTGGTGTGTCAATCTATTTGCATTCTATAGAAAAATATGTTAGAACTACTTAATTGGGGCTCCAAATTTGAAAGTGGGATGGTAAAAATGCTTGTCTCAGGACAATTTTTTAAAAAATTTTAAATAATTAAATTTGAAATTAAAATTTTGATTTTTTTTCTTAAGTCTGAAGGCTAGTATTGCACAGTAATTACTTTAATTCTATATTAAAAATTAGAAATTTTTCTTTTTAATGATTCAAATGAATTATTTACCATTTTTTTCTTTAATTACTGCAACTCTTATAAGGAAAATTTGGAATATTATTTACAACCATATTATTTGATTTTATTAATGAATTTAAAACTGATTTCATAGTTTCTGTTAATATTTAATCATGGTTTTCTTCTATTATTAAAAGTTGTAGGGAAAAAAAGATGAAAGGAAAGATTAAATTTTTTTTTATTCTGCTTTAAAGAATTTTTATTTTATTTTATTTCTTTGATTTTGAATGTGTATGTAGAATCTTGTGAACAAAATATCAGATAAAGATGAGTTAATTTAGAAACATATCTAGTGGGCTAAATTATGAGGGCAGGTATTACGTATCATTTATTTATATTAAATTAACTTTCATTTATATAGTAAGTTAATATAATTTCATAAGTTAAACATATCATTTTCAAAGTATTCTCTCTTCTTTTAAAAGCCAACTATTTTATGCTGTTTTTCTTTTAACTGAGCATCATTTAAGTAAAAAAACATTCAGTTTGCTGTGAATCTGAATCAAAGCACTGATCTTGACAAACCTACTTGATTGGGATTTTTAAAGCATTAAGTCAACAACTATTTTTATTTATTCTCATATTATACTTTATTTTCTTAAATTTTTTTGCTATCATGTTTCCATCAATTTAGCATCTTTTAAATTTGCTGAATTTGTCCATTTTCACTTTTATATATTTATTTTATGTAAAAAAATAAATATGTAAAACATATGCAAATATGTTGCATCATTTTATGTCATAATTTTTTTATGGAAATCTATTAACAAATTGCTTATTAACGATTTTAAGAAATACATTCAAAATACTAAATTATTATATTTAATTTTTTTCTGTTAATTAAGAGTCTGTACATCTCGTATTTTGTTGAATTAAAGTTTTCTCTTTTGCGTGAAAATTCAAATATAAGGTAATAGTAAATTGAATTGAAACTTAATTAGTAATATTAAGGAATCTAAATTTAAAAAATTAATATAAAAACTAAGGAATATGGGCTTATCTGCTGGTCTTGAAACAAATTGCTATAAAAATTTCAAAAGTAATAAAGGATAATAATTTTTGTAGTCTTTTTATTTTGTAATATATTTTTCCTAATATTTAATTTGAAGTATAAATTTTCTTACCTTGATATTATTAAGTATTTTTGTTGAATAAAATTCTTGTAATATAAAAATTTAAGTGTCTTGTATATGAAATTTTTCTGTATATTTTTGTAAATATTAATTAACATATCAAATTAGATGAAACAAAGTAATTAGTAAATATTTTCTAAGTAATTAGTTACATGAGCATAATGAACAAAAAAGGGCATAAAACTTGTAAAATAGCATGGGTTACATATCTCTCATAATGCATTATTTTAAATCTCTTTTAAAAACTTAATTTGGTATTAAAGAGAAAAAAATAGAGGATTACTTGGACAACAAAATACTAAATTGGCTTTATAACATAGATAAATGTTCTCTCTTTACTGCAGGTATGAGAAAAATATTAGTCGAATTTCAAGCTCATATTTTTAAATTCAGGTACATTTTTCTCTGTTTTGCTGGTTTTCCTTATGTGCTCTCAGATTGAATTCTACGAATAAAAATCTGCCAGTAGTTAACTTCTGAATTGAGTTAGCAATTTATTTAGAATATGTGGGTTTATTATTTTTGTACCAGTAGTATTGACTCCTCAAATGAATTCTAAAATTTAAATTCTATTATAAACTAAGAATTTGTTGTGTTATCATCATCAGTTCTGTTATAATTATTCTCAATGAAAATTGCCTATTTAAAAAGATAATTAATATTTATATTACACAATAGATTCTCCTTAATCTAGCTCCTTTTAAAACTAAATAAAGGAACAATAAATGGAGGGGGAAGGATTATGCAGAGTTCAGTCACTTGTCTGCCATAAATAAATAGTGTTATATTTTGTAAAATTTATTATAAATCGTAAAATTCAGTACAGTTTGTAATATTTTATACAATAAAGATAGATTTTGCTTTAATGAACTCCTACTAGTCTATGATTCCTCTAGTTTATTATAAAGTATTATCTTTTGAAATTTCTGAGAGTCTGCTGTATAAATAATTGATAAATCTATTTATTTTGGCAAATTTATGATTATGTAAAAAAATTATTATAAGAAAAAGGCTTTTTATAATATATTATTTCATTTTTGTAAAGAATTTATTCAATTTTAATTTCAGCTAACAATAAAAGAAAATGTGTATGTTGGCACTTCTATTATTAACTTATTTTATATAGAGCTGCCAACATATGCCTTAAAGAGTAGCAATGTGTACACAAAAATTGACTTTAGTTAGAAAAGTTTAATTTATGAAATAAAGTACAATTTTTGCGATTTTTAACGAAAACGTTTATAGTATTACAGTACAATTTTTATTTTTACATTGTATTGAAATTTTTTTAGGGTATCTTTTCAATATATATTCTTAATTTATTTTTTAATATATTTTAAGATACCAAAATATATTTCATTGTTTAAGTAAAACTGAAATAATTTTCTACAGATATTTTATACTGGGTTATCATTTTTTTTACACTGTTGCATTTGAAGTATGAAGATTCCCTTGTTTTTCCATTCTGAATATGTTTCAATGTACAACATGTTTGTAGCAAATTCTTAGATATTTTTACTTAAAATTAAGGTTTTAAATACAGAATCATTACACTGGATAATTTTTTAAGTATTTCCAATTTAAAATAATTCTTTTTCCTGCGTATAAAAATGGAGACATATCATTGAATGCATAAAAAGGGAGATAGAAATTTTTTTTAATGCAAAGCATAATGAATAGAATAATAAGATTATTCTAAAATAATATGTTGTATCTTTGTAAAATGTAAAGTTTAAAATATTTTGGGAAGAAAGTTAATTTATTAAGACATAATAATACAAATTTTTAATTGAAATGTTTTACAATTATTGTTCTTTTCGAATTAATTGGTCTGCAAAGGTGACTAGTGAATTAAAAAAAATTGACTTTCCATTATCTCTGTTTAAACAGTTCTCAGAGAAACTGAAGATGCATCCATAAGGTGGTTATAGATAAAATACGAAATATTTCAGCCAATTTATTATGAATATATTCCTAATAACTCATAAACATCAAAACCCAAGAATATCAATATATTTCGATTTTATTTGAATACAGGTTGAAATTATAATTTTACTTACTTAAGTTATTTAATAGAGCTTACTGTTATTTCAAATAACGCAATTTGATTTTAAAGAAAATCAGAACCGTAAACTTGCCGTCATTTTTAATCCCAATACTCGCCACTTTAAAAAGATTTTCAGTGTAGGCAGTCGTCCTCTCTTTCATTCACGGATATTCCCCGCCGAGTATATTATAATTCCCACCAAATGTTATTTACTTCCACATACAATATTCATATAAAATATTGGCCATATACTATGCCTAAAACGTGTGAGTATCAAATTTCCCTTTTTTTTTTTTTTTTTTTTTTTTTTTTTTTTACCCCTTGGGAGATGGGAATACATAGTAACATTGTTGGAATTAAAGACAATTTCTGCAGATTTGCATTCAACCAAATTGCAAATCTAAAGAACATAAGGGCCAATAAAGTAATCGAAAGAGAGAATATCAATTTTAATTGACCTGGTCAGTTGGAATTTGTGGACAGTAGTCACAATGCGATTTGGTGAAGATCAATGGCAATGACGATCATTTAGAACAGAAAATGGAATGCTATTTATTATTTAATGTTGAGGATGGAATATGCTTAGGAGTTCAAAAAATCCTTGTCTGTTTTTGCTCCAGAAATTGAGTTTATTAAATAGTTGAAGATTTTAACAGCATATAATATTTAAAGATTGAAACGAATTTGTGTTTGGTTTTATGTAAATCTTTTATCTCATGAATCTTTAATAGTTGGTATTTCTTTAAGTTGAACTTTTAATAAAAATTAAATTTGCTAAAAATTCTTACTAAATCACTCATTAGATATTTTATCTTTTTGTAACATCATTATGATGAAACATAATATGCAATGCTATCTATAAAAGCAAAACTTCGTCTAAATATTTCCCTGAAAATACGCACATTCATAAGGCTGATATTATTGTAGCATCATTCCAAACTTATTAGCTCCCTAGGTAGCACACCTTGTAGCATAATATTGTTCAATATTGTGCGATATTATATGATATTAAACAATATTCTACAATATTGCGAATATTGATCAATATGGTACAATATTTGTGTGCTACTAGGGTCTATTTTTAAACCGACATTAATTTTATCTAATTACCTAGAGCTCACCGTTGATAAATATGGTATTATTTCAACTATCACAGTAAAATGTCCATGAGGGAATTACCATTTAACTCAATTTTTAAGGTAGAAAGGGCTCTATATTTTTCAAAATCACTCTTGAAAACCTATAGGTTAAAACTGAAAAAATTATGCTTTGTGCACTCAGATGCTCTCCAATTTTATGTTGTTGCTTATAGTAACCATGTCTATTCTCAGTTATTAAAACCCACTTGCTTTTGCGTATGTGCCAAGATACAATCATTTCCTGGAAATGGGAGAAAAAACGACGAAGGACATGTTTGCATTTTATTTCGCAACAGGGTAAGTTTTGTGTGTCAGCGGAATTAGATGGCTTAATATGCAATCTAACTAATTATATAAAATAATTGCCCAAGTTTTTGAATTAAAATAAAATAATGTTGTTTAAAATAAGAAGCGGGGAAAAAATCTGCATCTAAGGAGATGGAGACTAAAACCTAACAAAGTAATGAGTCTATCTTACTTAACCTTTCTCATACTAATTCGAATTAACATTTCTAGAGGTGTTAATTACTGGTTCCAAAAATGAAGAGTATTACAATTCGAAATGCAAATTCTAAGCAATGTTTTTTGAATAATAGAAATGACGAAAAATGCGGGAATATTTTGGATCACATGTTGTTGTTGTTGCATGCTTCCATTGGCCAGTAGTGTTAGCCCAGGTCCATGACTGGACGGGGAATGATTGCAGCCTCAGTTAGTCACAACGACTAGAGCTACTAAAAATAGGTAAAGGACCGACTTAGTTCTATCACACACATTCGCTTGCACAGCCCCTTTTTATAGCCGGGCACATTCCCACATCTCACAGATAGCACACAGAACAACCATGCCCTAATCGGAATTCGAACCCTTGACTCCCAGAACACGAGGGAGATGCGCTACCTCTGCGTCAAAAAGCCGGCATCACATTAGTATCTCTTACAACTGAATTAAGGTCACACTAGAGTCAAATTATAGGATGCTAGATTGATATGGTCTTTTGATTTTATTTTTAAATTACTCCAAATTGAATATAATATGGCATAATACTATAATCTTTTTATTTAATGAGCTCGTCTAATAACGTAAGAATCAAATTAGCATGATGTTTCATAATTATTTCAAACTTCTAATATATAATTAACATACATCATTGTTATTATCCTTATTCTCTGATTCCTAATGCTTTATATTAAAGATTTCTATGAGCTTCTACAACTACTATTTTCAATTACCAGATTATTATTTTATTAAAACTACTTTCCTAAAGAGAAAATATTTTTGTATCGAAATTTCTTAACTGTATCTGTAGCTATAATAAGTTTACATTTTGCGCAGAATCGTTAGGTTGAAAGTTGTCTGCTTCATTCTGATCGAGAACTGTCGTATATTTCGTGCCGAGCATTCAAAATTACGTCCATATTCATAGAAAATTTTTAGCTCACCTTTTATCTTTTTTTTTTTCAAAATGGTGTAAAACGTACATTTTAAATTTTTACCGCATATTTATTCAATATTTACTTTCCTTTTTGAAATTTGACTAAAATTAAAGAATGTCAACAAAACCCATAGATGTGGTTGGAAGCAGAGTGAAAAAGAAACATTTGAAACCGAAACATCAAAAAGCTAAATTGTTTAGAGCAAATGAACCTCTTCTTAGTGTTTTTATGTGGGGCGTTAATCATACGGTAAGTTTTTCTAAAAGTTTTATATTACAATTTATTTTATATTTTCTAAAGGGCGTTTCCTGTTGCAGTACATCCGTACTGGAATGTTTGTTTACAAAGCCGGCAGTTTACTCCGCGGCACGAAATTGAATATCTTTTTAAAGAGAATTAATTGAAGTTCTTTAAGCCATTCGTGTTTTTTTTCTTCTATCCGTTATTATGAATAATTTAATAAAGGATATTATATTAAGAATACAAATTTAAAAAAAAAATTGGAAGGTATTAAATGTATTTTCTTGATTATTTTTAACTGTTTTTTTATTCTTCAATTCTAATGATGATAATGAAAAATTATTAGTTACATTTAAAGTACTTATATTGAGATACTATAAATTAACGATCTACGATAAGTTTTATTTGAAGAAGAATATTTTTTATCTACAAGGTTCTGATAAATTTTTTTCCAGATAAATGCATTATTTTTACGTCTAGTATTGTTATTCAACTGAAGTAAAGAGCAAATGTAAAATCGAACCAATGCTTTTATTTGCATTTAAAAATTTCAACAAAAAACAATTAAATTTTTAAAATACAATGCATTCTTTTTTGTATTTGTTGATATGAAATCTATTTTAATGTATTGTAGTTATTTTATTTTAAATCTTGTTAATACAGATAAATTTTGCATTTTAAACTCTACCTATTTTTAAAATTTTATTTTAATATTTTGAATTTAAATTAATTGAGTTGTAGTTTTGGATCTTCAATAATTATTTGAACAATATTAATACTATGATGCACTTTTAAAAAATGCACTTTGTATGCATATTTTATTTACTATATAATATATATTTTTTATAGAAAACTTATAACTCTTTATCAAAAATTTATGTATATAACATTATTGTTTATTAAATGTTATCTTAATTGAACATATTAATCAAATTTGAAATCCTTGTGATAAAAAAATCCAGTAAAAAAAAAGACAAAATAATTTTTTAAATGCAAAATTGGATTCAGTAGCAGAAGTTTGCCTTATTTTGTTGTTTTAAAAGGGGAAAATGTTTATATGGTTACTGCTTAGGTATTCATAATTTTATGACTATTTTCATAAAATATAGCTATCTTCTTAAGAATGTTAGATATTGATATTCACTTGTATTGTACAATTTCTTCTCTTCTTTTATCATGTTATCTTTCTTTACTGATTTAAATTTTTGATTTCTTCCAATTTTTTTAAAAATATTTTAATAATTTAATATTAAAATAATTATGTATAGTAGATATCAATCTAATCACTTGTACTTACTATTCTTACCATATACATTAAATGTTTTGAAGTTATTATTGTAAATTAAAATTACTTTAATTAAAAATGGCTTTATAAAAGTTTTTAACTGTCCAGTTGTTCAAGATTGAAAATTAAAAATTTTGACAGATTGTATTTTTAATCTGAAGTCACTTATGTATTTTTACTAGAAAATATTTTTATTTTTTGAAATGTATGAAATCCACTAAGTATTTTATATAAGTTTTAATTACCCTTTTTTAATTTATATTTTTTTGCTATGACATTCTTGTTTTTAACTTCAAATATATTTTAGTTTATAACAAATCTAAAATCAAAATACATTTTTTAATTCTTTTTATAAATTACTAATTTATATTAATATCTTAAAATTGATTTTTTTTTTGTATTTGAAAAACAAATAACAGCAGAAAAATTACTGTTTGGTGAAAGCAAAAAACAAAGCTGTAAAGAGGAATTAACCTTTTAGCATTTAAAGTCATTAACATTTTATTGCTTAAGTATTTTTGTGATTAAAAATATTTCTTTGATTGACAAAATAAAAACATTAATTTTGTATTCAGAAAAGGTCAATAAAAAAGCTTTTTAATTTATTTCTGCTCAATTAAAAAAGGAAAGATTTGCATTTGATGACTGATTAATAATTTTAAGGGTTTTAAATAATTTCTATTTAATGACTCTAAAATATATTATAAAATAAAAATTTAATTATTTTCTTTGTCAAAGTGTCATTAGTTGTAGTTGTGTATAAAATCTGCAATAATATGTCAGGCAAGTTTTATAGTTGAATGACTGATGTTTTCATAGTGAACTAGTAGAATAGAACACTATTTAAATCTGTTTTTATTTTTATTTAATTAATAATAAGTTTGTAAAATTTTATTTATAGTAAGAAGATATATATTTTTTATTTTTATGACAATTTCAATTAATGCTGTCAATAATTACTTTATTTTGTTATCCGTTTTTTTTAAAATTCTTATGGAAATTTAAAATAGAATTATCTTGGGGAAGGAATAATAAACGAGGGATTTGATTTTCGAAAATTTATTTAAAATGCATTTTATTTAAAGAGAACGAGACAGCAAAATGATAAACATCGTAAGAAACACATATAATTTCTCATTCTAGATATCTTTCATGCAAATAACTAACTCAGCCTTATTCAACTAATAGATGGATATGATTCAATAGCGTATAATATACGCTGATAATCTGAAGCAATACCTGAATGAGACCAATGCAACTGATGACACAAATTATTCCAACATAACTTTACAAAACATGAAGGATGGATTCCCTGAGAGATTCGAGCAATTCAAAATAAACATACTTTTGAGTGCATACTGAATCCCCTCAGCATAAATAAAAATGAGATAAACATTAAGTCATTTGCAATTGATGATGGATCGCTTCAAATGCATTTACTAATGTTACTCAAAATTCTACTGCGGGCTCATTTTTTATGATGAGTGTATGGTATGAAGACACAATCAGTAGAGAACAACAACGATCTTTATTCGACACGAAGACACTTACATAAAGACGACGAATTTGTACAGAGCCGAGAAGAACACAGCAGCGCACTACAGCAATCAGTAGCCCACAACTAGTAATCGACCACAGCACTGAAAATAAGCCCCGACGACTCCCTCTCCCGGATTCTGTCAGGTCGCTTTGGGTGCTGTGGTCGATTACTAGTTGTGGACTACTGATTGCTGTAGTGCACTGTTGTGTGTTCATCTCGGCTCTGTACATATTTGTGATCTGCGTATTCGTCGTCTTTGTGTTAGTCTCTTCGTGTCTCGTTGTTGTTTTCTACTGATTATATCTTCATACCATACACTCACCATAAAAAAAAACGAACCTGCAGGAGAATTTTTTGTAACAACTGGTGTCAGAAGTGGGATATTGATTACTAGACCCCGCTTCTGACACTAGATGTCACATCATACACCCACTATAAAAACGAACTTGCAGGAGAATTTTTAGTAACAACTGGTGTCAGAAGTGGGATAGTGGTTAACAGCGTTTGGTGCTGACTTAAACTAGACCCCACTTCTGACACAAGTTGTCACATCACACACCCAACATAAAAAAACGAACCCGCAGGAGAATTTTGCGAAACACTAGATTTGAAAAATCAAAGACTTGTAGAGCGGCAAGTGTACAGTGTGGTGCAACGAGTATCAAAAACATTTTATTATTGAACTTGGAAGTTATGTAACAACTCAACTCTACCTTATGTATTGACTGGTGTTCGAAAGACTGGATATACCTTTAAGCGTTGCTTCCGTTATCTCCGATAGTTTTTTGCGTTTCGGTTTCAGCAAAGATAGAAATTAGTTTGTCTTTAGCAGCCACGTACTTGTCGCTCCTTGGAGGGTTGGTCAGAATGTCCGATACTTGAAATAATATTTCATCGTCAATGGAACAGACAACATAATCGTATTTCGTTTGGTCTGTCGTAATTGCAACTTTTCAAAACTGGGATTCCAATTGGAGAAACTATATCTTTGGGTCCGGTTTCCAAAACGCTAAAACTTGAATACTGACTCTAGCGATCGACATTACAACGTCACTTTCGTTTTCGCCATTGTCAACTATTTTCGATGTCTGAGTATCACGTCCGGGTCACCAGTGTCAAGTGTTTAAAGAGACATAAATATTTGATATTTACAGTTAATTTACATTTGAAACATTTAAATAAAAACTATCCGAGATAACGGAAGTAACACTCAAAGGTATATCCAGTCTTTCGAACACCAGTCAATACACAAGGTAGAGTTGAGTTGTTACACAACTTCCAAGTTCAATAATAAAAAATTTTTGCTACTCGTTGCAACACAACAGAACTCAAGAACAAGTTTGAAATATATGCAGATTGCGCATCATAAGTGGACAGCTCTAAAAGAAATACCGCGAATTGAGGTCATCATATACGACGTATGGAATAGTATTCCACGCTATGGAAAGGTGAGGTTGGTGTATTGAGTGCTGACGATAATCGGGTCGACATATTGGCAATCAAGCGTTCTCTTGCATGAATAATAAAGTAAATTTAGAAGCCAGCTAACAAATAAAAATCTAGTCGTGCTTGAAACTGAAAACAACGAGTTATAAGCCAGATATAATCACATTTTCACAAAGCATGCAACACCAATGCTCCTATTGATGTAAATATCTGTATTTGTGTTTTTATATGAATAAAGATTATTCCTATTTAAAGCCGTTTATGTTGAATATAAGCAAATACTGGTACTTTTCCGTTCGCTAGGGGCCAAAGAAATTTGGCGGAATTCTGCATCATTTGGCGATTTTTCACTTTAAAATCGCTGTAAGGAATTGGGTGGAATTTTGCATTATTTGGCGATTTTTCACTTTAAAATCGCTGTAAGAAATTTGGCGTAATTCTACATTATTTAGCAATGTTTCGCTTTAAAATCACTGTAAGAAATTTGGCGGAATTCTACATTATTTGGCGATTTTTCGCTTTAAAATCGTTGGCAGAAATTTGGCGGAATTTTACATTATTTGACGAGTTTTTCCTTGCTCCACGGCTAACGGAAAAGTACCCAAATTCTATAATATTAAATCGAAAACTTTTAATGGCTCTTCAAAAACTGAAAATTTTTGTAAATTGGTGCTTTTGACTCTTTTGTTTCAACAGGTTGCTGACACTTGGCTTTTATTATTCTGATAGCGAATTAACAACACGATTTGGTCCCGTCGCCAATTTTACAAAACATTTCAAACCTTTGTGTTTTTACTGTGTTGAATTTAACGAGCTATTGTTCGTAAAAAGCAAATTTGGCGGCCGTACTGTATTTTTATGTTAAGAGGAATTTAGTGCTGGCCTTTATATCCGAGAAAAGCTGGTTAATTTTTACGTTTTAGAGTTTTAAATACTTGAGAATTCTTTAGCCATGAAGAAAGTTAATTCATACAAAAGTGGTGGGAAGGATACTTTTAGAAACTACCTGACAGAGCCCGGTAATTAAAATTACATCTGGCTTGCTGCCTAATCATGATCCGCTTATTTAACTACATAGATTTCTGTTGGATAGTGATGGAAAATAAAAGTAATACACTCAGTCTGTATCTCGTAGCACATATATATAATAATTGGTAGAAAAAGTTTAAATTGGAATGATTATGTGGGAAAAAATGAATATTGAATTAATTTGGGAATTTAAAACGGTTTTTTCTATAGTTAAAACGTTAAATCCAACTTTTTTTGACGTTTTTTCCAGTATGCACCATCTACTTAGATTTCTTTATGCATATTATGATTGGTAACTGTACCAATTTTTTAAACTTACCAATGTATTTTAGGCCCATTGAAGTGATATTTTTCAAAGGAGGTAAGAAGACAGGTACAGCTTGTGTGCCTGAGATTCTAATTTACATTTTCTTTAAACTCAATAAATTATTTAGATTTAGAAAGTCGTTTCTTTTATTTCTCCCATCATATAGTTTTTGTAAATACACGCTCACAGAGTAATAATTATATATATATGATGTGATATAAATGTAAATAATTTTTAGAAAATTGATTAACATAATGCATTTAGTTTACGTTCTATATATAACTTCCTGAGTCATATCGTTTAATTTTCAGCTTCACTTCAGAGTTGCATGAAATATTATTTTCCCACAGAAACAAAACGGAGTGTCGACAAATCCTTTTCTAAATCTATATAAGTTGAAATACGTTCTCACAATCTTTTTTTCCCTATCTTCTTTCTTCCTTTCCGCACCTCAAGTTGCCTTAAATCTGACTACGTGGGCAAATGTCTTAATATGGTGCGGAAGTTTCGAGAATGGGTTACTAGCTCAGGTGTAATCCTCGTCATCTGATCGGGGTTCAAAATTACGAAGTCTATCTCAAAAGAACTGTAATATTTTCAAACGAGACGTTAATATAACTTACTCGGTTTATTATCATTATTTGGTTATTCGGTATTCCTGCGCTTGTCTTGGCTTTTGAAAAGGTTACAAAGAAATATTGGGCTATTTTCTTAATTATGAAAAACAGGGATGCACAACCTTTTCAGGATGAGGGGCCAAAATATTGAAAAAGATAATGTCGAGGACCAAAGCAGCATGTGAATGTTAAAACATGTTATAAACGTGAAAACAGTCTTTTTTTCTAGCAATACGCATGAATTACAATGATTACTTTACTTATTTTACTCATGCACATATTAAGCAATAAATAAATGAATGAAATACAAAAATTATAGATGATTAAATACTTTACTTAAAAAAAAGACTCCTGCTAAAAAGATGACAAACTTGAAATTGAATAATAGTGAAAAACTTTTTAGAAAACATTTGGGCCATAGGTTGTGCATCCCTGATGAAAAATAAACATAGAACTTCCCGGCCGTTTCTTCAAAGCATGTTTTACTCGTATACACATACATATATGTACAGCGCGTGGTTATGCAATTATTACATTTTCCTTACGGATTCCGCCATCAAAGTGCTTTTCCCACTGCTGTTTCAAATCCAATCCATTCCATTTTCACTTTTTCTATACAAATAATACGCTAGGAAACTCCAGTAATCGATAAAAGATCCAATATCAAAGTTGACAAATGTTGATATTTTAGTCCTCTCCGAGTCCGAAAAAGCAATTTACTGATTATGTCTGGGTGTATGAGAACACTATAAATCAAAAACGTGTCTGAAAACCCTTGAAAAAGAAAATGACAAATTGTCAGTGGGACACGTAATTTTCGATCGTATCGTGAACGTGCGATTGCTTTGCAAACAGTTCTTTTTAATCACTAGTCATAAGTTCCATCTTTAAGTGGGAAGTATACGGAAGTAACTGCTCATTTCATATGACTTTTATCTAACCGAATGTTACTTGAATCTATTATGTCGCATCTGTTTTCTATTACAATTTTTATTTCCAGAATTAAATCGACGTGAAACATTTTGTTGAGTATCACAAGAACTTGAATCGATTTCAAGTATCTTTCTAAATGGAAAATTGTTGATTATTGTGTCAGATATTAAAATTCTTTCTTTAATGTCGCCAAAGGGTTTCTAGTCGCCATTGGGACTAGGGTGTGGTCTCGGCTCGTGAGTTGAAGGGTTTCAGGTTCCAGACCCGATTCCACCGAAAAACCGTCGTGTCAGGGAGTCTGTTGCACGTGTTGAATTCGTCAAGACCAAACGCTCTCCCGCTGGTATGGTGTGGAGAGGGAGTGGGTCTGCCAGCTCAGGTTTCTTTCTCATCATCTGATCGCAGTTCAAAATTGCAAGGTCCGTCTTAAAATAGCCCTAGTGTTACTTTATTAAGCGACGTTAATGTAACTAAATCAAACTTCGACTTGTAACTTAAGGGATTTGGTCAAAAATATACCCACTGACCCCTTATTGGACAACTCCTACCTGTGGATGGTGATCGGGAACTTCTCGTAAATTGTTTGTAAAATGAGCAGATATTAAGGAACCGTACAGAAATGAACAGACATTAAGATCCGTTTCCAAAATAGCCGTAGTTGGACTTTACAATGGGGTGTTAATATAACTAAACTAAATCTACATTATTATGAAGTTAGTTAGTATTGAGCATTGTACAGTTCTGGTTCCTACCATCAACGAATACCAAATCGCCAAAGCCATAAAGAGAGATGACACTGCTGGTTTGGTATCCATTCCTGGAAATTTTCTACCTTATTGATTCATTTAAGATTGCATTAAATATTAATGTCCACGGAATTTTGGCTACCTTTGCATCGAAATGTGACATCTGTCAATGAAATAATTTCAGCTTTTAAGCATTAAAATTCTATTTCAATAATTAAATTTTAAATGATGGCGCAATGTTATATTACTTGTATTTAAAGGCAGTTTCATTTTTATTTTATTTCTCTGGTTAGATGTCTCCATATGTTCACGGTACTGGCATTATTCATCAATCTGTTGAGATTTGCGCTAGTTTTTATGTTCAGATTCATGGATGCCATTAAATGTTTCTAGAAATAAAATGAAGTAGAACCACTGCTTATTCGAACATCCTTACTTTTATATCGGCTTTTTTTACGTTCATTTTATCATTTCATTCCACAATTTATTTTTCATCTTTTAGAACCGGGTATTGCATCGTATTTTATTTATTTTGTGCAATACAAATGGGTTCGGATTGTTTGAATTTTTTTCCCCCTTCCTTTTATCAAAAGGGAAATTTAAAAAAAAAGAAAAGAAAAGAACCGAGGTTTATTCGGTTTTTTCCTTCGTGGAAGTATTTTAAAAAATAGGAATAAGTTTATCAAAATGAAAAACTGGAACATAAGTCTAATATAAGTTGTTAATTTTTGTTCGATATGAATTTAAAGTTTAGAAAACCAGATTTATGTATGCATATTTAGTACTACATAAATTTTGTGCATAAATATTTTTGATAAAGTTAAATATTTGTAACATCGTTGAAAAATCGTAATAATATTCTAGGACCGAGCTTCACAATTTGAAATTTTGTTTCAAGTTATGTATCAAAAAATTATCAAAGTGGAACGAACTTTTACCATCATTTAAATCTTTGTAAAGTATGCTTTAGAAAAACATATAATGTACCATTAGAAACCTGATCAAAAATATCTTGCCTTACTTTAGTACTTCAGTTTTCAGAAATAAGGATTAAAAAAAGTATAGTATGAAGTATTTTGTATAATGAAGCTTTTTTTAGTTTGAATGCTTTTCAGACGTTCTAATTTTTTTAAAAAAAAAACTTTCTTATCCTTGTTTCTTATATATTCATTGAATAATAGATTTATATGACTATTATTGTAGCTAACAAATTTTGTAAATAAGTCTTTTACTAGAAGGTAAAACACTGACAATTATTAAAAGGAAATATGATTGACTAAGATATATAATATTTGGTTATAAATATTATAATTTATCTATAAAGTCATAAAGAAAATCTAAAATTCAGATTTACCTTCAACTGCTCTCTCCAGTCACCAGTTCCTTGTAGGCGTAAGAATTTATTAAAACCAAATTCTCAACGCATAATAAAACGGACCAATCCAGCGTATGATGTCATGGTGTCTACTCGCCACTCGTTCTGCAAAACATCGCTCGTTAAACGAGTCGAATTTTAAATTATCGTTATACAAAATTTAATTGTATATATCCAGTAATTATAAAACATTGTAAAATTGCCTTAAATTATTTTTTTAAATTACATTTTCATTTATTACTTTGGTTAAATTTAGATGAATTTAATTTAAATTCATTAAAACGAAACAAAACATTTGTACAAAGATAAAATTATGTTTGAAAAGCTTATTTTTTTTAATACTGCAGTGTGCTGTAAGCGTAGTTTTTGTACAGCAGTACGTTTCAAAGTTAGGAAAATTTTAAAATTTTGGAAAAGTCGTTAATTGGTGAACAGTGATTACAATAAAAGTAACTAAATATCAATTTTGGTAGCTCTAGAATTAAAGTTTGCCCTGTAGAGCATTTCAAACGACTTTTTCATCAAACATAACACAATTTAAGACAATATGGCAGTTTATAAATGTTATCTTCCTATAAAAATAAAATGAAAATAAAGCCCAATCTTTATATAAATCAAAAGAAATTAAGCGGGAAAAATTTATTTTGATTCAGAACAATACTTTTTCACGATTAATAATATACTACATTTCAATAGCTATTAAATTCGAGAGGAAAAATTTCGATTTAAAAATAGTTTTGAACTGTATAATAAATTCCACTTGCGTTTGAAAAAGATTTTTTTCTTTTGATTCACAGATGAAATTTCCACAATAGCACTTAAAGATTTTTTATATTATAAAATAAATTTAAACATATGATGATTCACATAAGGAATCGTTTAACGACGATTTATGGCTTGTATTCTGTTTCCATTTCACGAAGCAATGGCCAATTCTTTATTCTGAAATAATAACATAAATAATATCATGAAAGTTTTTTTGGAGCCACTTCGTCATCTATAAATAAACATTGTTTTGGAAGAGTATCCTTCTGAGTTTTGAAGCTATAAATCAACTGAGTACTTAGGATTTTATTTGCCGAACAATAAAACGGGAAATTGAGTAGTTATTCAGCCAATACTTTTAAGAAATCGAGTTAACTCGGTTGCCTTTAATTTTGTTTCTTTTGAAGCACTTTGTTGAAATGATCGACCAGAAAATGTAATTTAACATAAGACATTAATTGGATATAGTACTAATTCGAGTAGTAATGATCCGAATATTGGAGTGTTTACTAATTTGAAATTAATCTTTTTGCTTAAGATATGTATTTTTATTAATAACTATTCGAAGACACTGAATTTTAAAACAACTGCTCTGAATAAGAAAATATTAAATATTACTGGAATTTATAATACGCATAACAACAATTTTAATAATATTGTTACAAATTTGTAATATTGCTTCTTTTTTTGTGTAATTAGATTTTTATCGTTGAAAAAAAAAGATTTACAAATATTTTTCGAGTCCAGATAATGGTTTTCTATTTAGACGTCAAACCTAATAGATTTGGCTACATGTAGGAAGGTACTACAAGATACCGTAATTTTCGGGGGATATGTTTATTAGGACCAGAAATCCGAAGATCCTTCTTGAAAATTCCATGCCTCATCAGAAAACCTATAATTAAACGAGAGAGCTGAAACTAATAATCCTAATGAATTGTCTCTTTTGGAGAGTTGATTCGCAGAGCTACCTTTCTAGCTGTTCTCCAAGCAGTATTATTCTTTTCTGTCCGGTTTAAGTTCCAACTAGTTCTTTTCTGTACATCTCGGTTGTTTTTTGCTATCTCGGCTTCTTATAGAATTAAATATCGCTATCCATTATCGATTTTTTTTCCTACGCTGTAAACCTGTCGGATAGATTTCTCTAAGTGATATCAAATTTGTTAAATAAACTGTATATATACAGTTACGTTTTTAGCGTAGCGGGTTCGGATTGAATATACTTTACTTGAGGACATCACAAATTTATTTACAGGATGACTTAATAAGTTATAACTTCAGATTAAACACAATCCAGCAGTCAATAGTCACTTACAGTGTAAATGCAAGCCTTACGCACGATAAAAACCGACTGCAAAACAGCTATCATATAGCACAGCAACAATAAATCGCAGCGAGCTCGATAATACAACGTTAACTGCAAACGCTAAAACCGCTCACTAATAACAAGCGAGAATCCACTGGTCCAGTGAGACGCTTCTCTTCCGAGAGAGAAACTGCCGAATGCGGTAGCCCGTCCCTTATATATCCGGGCGAGGGAGACGCGAAGCTTCGGAAATCACCGCGAGCGATCCAGCGGCTACCAGACTATTCCTTTCGCCAAACCAACCCGGTTGGCGCCAAGCTCTTCGACGACGACGCCAATCGCTCTCCCTTCGCGTGTTTGAGCGGCGTTCGCCCGCTTGTAAAAATATATTAATTTAAGATTTGGGTCCTTACATCAAGAGCCACAAGAATCGTTTCGTACTATCGTAGGAAAGGAGTAAAATTAAATGACGAAACTCGCAGTTAAAAATATGGATGCCGCGAGGAATTCATGCTCAGATTAAAATTTCTTGTTGTCAACAGATGCAAATTACTTTCAACAATTCGACAAAAGATGTTGATGCTCCGGTGGCTAATCTTAAGGCTGCTATTGGTACGTTTGTTTTTTCGCTCTTTTAAAAGTTGAAAACATTTCGTTTCAACTTTTTTTCTCCTATGTCCCTACGATATACCGGCCTTACATCCGTTTTAACGCCATTAAAAGTAGTGGGATCGTGTGTATTATAAATCGTGTAATTGTCATCCCATTTTTAATCTTTTAAATGAAATAGGTTCATGTCATTATGGTGTACGGCAATTGAATCTTTGAATTCATTTCGCATCTTGTTGGAGGGAAAATGAAAAGGAATTGCCTTCAGAGAATGTAGTATGGAATGGTGTCTTCGCATGTTAGATGGCACGTCCTTTTACGTTTATCTTGTGACTGTAACATCATGTGTATTAAATAACATATTTATTTTAACTTTTTAAAGATTTGGTTTTTTAAAGTACTCAAATCTTAAATGCATGCAGTATATAATGAAATTTAGTTATGATGATATCAATGAAAGGCTGAAGTTCTCGATATCTTTCATCTTAAATAACATAACCACATAAATAAGAATAGCTACTAATCGAAATTGCAACTTCGAATCCCAGCCAATGTATTTTATCCAAAGACAGGAATTCTTTTGTTTAAATTGTTATCTATTATTTATATGGAAGTTTCTATATCTTTCTTAAATGTCCAAATTGGATTCTTCTCTTTGTTGCTGTTTCTAATGGTACTTGTCATGGACAAGCTCGCTTGGCGATTTTTAAAACGAGAGTACGTTTCATGTTTCAAAGTACCACCAACTAGGGCCAAGAGAATGTCTTAGCTACTCACGCTCTGCATTCACTTGTGCAGATAGAACACATGAAAAGAAACCTTCCCCGAATCAGGACTCGAACCCAGGACGCCCAGATCATGGGTTAGACGCGTTACCCCTGTGGCAGGACGTCGGTGGATTCTACTTTAACGTTATATATGAGTATATGAGTATCCCATCAGTAATAATAACGT
>JAOUZG010017314.1:1608434-1630982 GCA_026289955.1 Argiope argentata
ATATGAGTATCCCATCAGTAATAATAACGTTATATGTGAGTATATGAATATCCCATCAGTAATAATAACGTTATATGTGAGTATATGAATATCCCATAAGTAATAATAACGTTATATGTGAGTATTCCATCAGTAATGAGTGTTCGCAGTCTGTTGCTGTTGCGAGTTGCTCCGTTCTAATAAACCTGTTTGTTTAAACTAATAATTTTGATATTTACGTCTTCGTGACAATATTAATTTTTACAACCTTTTATTGTCTTTATTATCCAGCTTAGAAATTTTTAAAAATATTGCTGTTTATAGCTTTTATTGTGTTTTAAAGAGCTTCTATTCTCTCTTTTTTTAAATGATAAGTGAAGCTAATGAATATATGATTTCCATAATATTTATTTGAAGGGAAACCTAACATAGTTAAACTTAATTCAATATCAGAATGTGGAGCATGCTTCTCAAGATACAAGCACAAGCTGAAAATAATGGGCAGATTGCCCATTATTTTCAGCTACTCAGAAAGACTTCCGATCTAATATTGATCCCAATTTCCTGCCGATGCCCATAAACCTCTCATAGTCTTAACATGCCACTGCAGGTGTACTTTGTTGATTAATCAGTGAAATAAAATTTTACACCCACATCTCCTGAGTAGATAGAGGAAGTGATAAAATTGGTCGAGGAAGTATTTTAGTATTGATGGCAACAGTAAAAAGCACTTTTCTCTCATTGACCACCTGACCTTGAGGCTTTATGTCTATGTGCTTTAGTTTCACTTTATTTTCTCGCATACAAAGAGATATGATTGCGACCGTGAAAAAATCTACCCCAAGATTTTAGGAAATCTCTACGTTTCAGAGCAACCCAAGTCTAAAAGATGCATTTTTGGAAGTAAAAGTGATTTTACCCTTGACCAGTTATAAGATGTCCAGTAAGACAACGCATGCTCAGAAAGTAACTGATTTATGTTTGTCACAATTTCACTAGATAGATTTACGCATTCATTCCATGCTTAGCTATAAATTGCCGTTTTGGCTTGTTTGAATTTCTTTTTTTTAATTATATCATATTAAGGTCTTATCACACTGTAAAATACTGTATACACTTTCGTCGACAAAAGTGACGTCACTTGAGCTTTTGCTACCTGGTAAACCTAAAAACATAAGGTGTTCGCTATGGTATATTTATTGCTCAGAAGAATTGGCGGAAATAATCAAAATACTTTTTACAAACTATAATTATATTGAATTATAGATGGCGTCAATAGCGCCATTCTTGGCACTCTACGCCATTGTCAAAGTTTCAAGGGATTAATTGAATTTCGCTTGGAAACGATATTTTCGTCACTATCGTCTACATTTTCGAGCTGGTTTAAAAAAAAACTCACGATGACGAAAATGTTGCTTTACTGGTTGCCTGGGGCATAAATTGAAGACTGTCCACAAAAGTGTAGACGGTATTTTGCCGTGTGATAAGGCCTTTAAAGTAATGAATATTTATATAAAGGAACGTGGCGAAATAAAAGGCCAATATGCGTAGATTTGGAAAACTATAAGAAAAAAAGGCCAAATAAAATGAAGAAAAACACCCCCCTTCCGTCAAAAAGAATAAAGAGCAATGAATGGCAGAATTAAACTATAATAAATGAATCAATTTTTTCCACGCACGCACGCATGCAACCCCCCCCCCCCATAAATGCATGCGCGGTAAGGGAGAAAACAAACAAACAATGCAGCGACATGCTGTTTCCCCGTCTGGACAAGTACTTGTCATGGGCCCGGACAGCATTTTTCAGCTTTTATATGCATATGCTGCCTAGTAGCCGTTTTATAACTAGCTAAGTGTAAAACCATCTTAAGTCTATGATCTGACAACAAAAAAATACTTTGAGTTAGATGGAGGAAATTTAGTATATAGAATTTTAGACTGACACTGTAGATTTTAGTCAGAATTCAGACGAAATTCATCGAATTGAAGTCTATCGGTGTGCATGTGAACATACTTAACTCAAAAACGCAAAGAATGATATGGATAGAATTTGGGGTAAGAAGTTATATTCAAAATTTTAGATATATATTAAATTGTGAATTATAAATTTATCAATAAGTTGAGCAATTGTTGTTCTGTATATTCGCATTTATTTGAACACGGTTGCTTGGAAACGTAAAGGTTTAGATAAATAAAATTTCGTTTTTGGTCTTTTGACCAAAATGGATCGAATCGATGTTAAAGGAAATTTCTAAGAGGCAAACTCGGGGGTTTTCTCCGTGATGTTGCGAACTGTAAGACTTCCCGTACTGCATCACTGCATCCGGAAGTTTAAGAGCGAACTCACTTTCGCTTCCTACTTACCCCCCCCCCCATTCAAGAGATACGAAGGAGAATTAAAGGAAAACTTATTAAAATGATTGCTTGGAATATGTGAAAATCCAAAAGAAAAAAAAAGACTCGCTTCTATTTTTGCTGATTTTTTCAATGTCTGATGACTAAATGTTTTTAAAGCATTTTAGTGGGTTCGATTTATTTGTATCATAAACGCAACGCATTAAACGGCACGTGTTTTTACGTCATGTTATATTCGTTGTATTATAAGATAGATTTCAATATCATTTCTGGAAAACTTTTTGAAAAATATTATGTATATATATATATTTAATATATTAAAAATATTCTGGAAAACTTTTAGTTACAAATAATCAAGACAAGGGGCTATTTTGGAGTATTTTTATACCCTTTTATTTAATTTTATTAGTTTCATGTTTGTATAAATATAATTTTGTAATGGATTTTTTTCTGTTTCTGGCAAAAAATTTAATCGAAAATTTTATCCATTGTTATGAGAAGAAACGATTTTAATATTTTTAGAGTATCATTAATTATTTCATCAATATAATTAAATTTTGATATCTATGCATGTGGCGCCATCTAATTGTGAGTTTTAGAAAATATTGATTTTGGTTTCTTTAATACTTGTTGTTGTTGTGTTCTTACTTATGGCACTTGCCATGGACAAGCCCCGCTGATACATCAGAAAACTTTAAGCCGGTTAAATACAACTCTTGTTTTACAAGTAGTGCCAACTAGGGCCAAGAGTACGACTTAGCTACACACACGTCACAACCCTTTTCAGGGAGCGGACTACATTCATGCAAATTCATTCACTCATCTCAGATCGTAATTTAGACCTGGAACAGAGAACGATCACCTCTGACCCATTACCCCTAGTGATATTACTCTCGATATGGAGGACTTTGCGACCACGAACAGATTTAACGAGCGCCAATCGCACACACTCGGGGAATCTTTTGGCCGGTGAGCTTCGAACCCGTAACCTAAGGAGTACGAGTCCAACGCTCTACCAACCAGGCCATCCCGGCCTTCTTTAATACTTATAATTATGAAATAAAAAATAACGATTAATTAAAAAAAATTTAAGCTACGTTTTAGAACATTAAGGTATATTAGTAAAAAGTTTATTTCATTTATCACTGAGGCAGGCCAGCACGTTTGGAAGCGAAATACAGACGTCAATTTTTCGATTATGAGGTAACTTTATGCGTAAGTATACGAGAGTTTATAGAAAGAAGGTTCTTTGGACAAATAAACAAATTTATTTTCAGTACACATGTGCTGAAACAGATTAACTCTAATCTACTGCACTGTAATTTTTTTATAGAGTACAGCGTATGTATGACGTAATTTGTTTTTGTGAGTCATAATCATTAAAAAAAATTGGTATCCCTTATTCTGGTAATCACAAGAAAGGCAACCCTTTGATAAAATTTGAAGAAGCTCTCAGACGGAAAAACCGGCGATGAAAAAGGCGCGGTTCTTATGGTGGAAGGGGCATCTTGCCAGGTGCCGTCCCCGCTTCTACCTGTACCCGCGGAGGGGCTGTGCTCTTTGCGTTGGAGCTCTCAAAAAATCGATGGTCAGCATCTGGAATCTATCCTCTTGATCCAAACCAAAAGCAGGTGCGGAAATAACTTTTCAACGTTTCCCTTCCTTCCACCCCCACGTTTCTTTTTTCTTCTTTTTTTTTCTTCCCTTCCCATTTCCGCCCTAGAAGACTGAAGCGCTTCAGTAACTTTTTCTCGATTTTGCGCAGTGCGCTTTCTGCTTGTTACCACCTGCGTTTTTGTTTAATCCATAATGCGACTCCTCGTGTTGATTAGGAGAAACCGTTATCGTTTGGCGTCTCTGTTGCTGAGTTCCAGAAATCATTCGTATCTGAATTGCATTATACTTCACGAGCGTAATCAAATTTACGAAAAGGAAATAAATCTTTGTTTAGTTGATTTAACCTCTGTTAATAATGGATTAGAATGTGTATGAGTTTTGCTTCTCTACAGCTCAGATGGTTTGGTCTAGAGCTGTCACATTTCGAGCAAACGCATTTTGGTGAATAGAAATGTGCACTTCTGGCTTTTAAAAAAATTTAAATTTCGATCAAAAAGTTGAACCAAATTTTGGCATTTTTACTTTAGCATATACGTAGTACGTTTTTAGAAAATGTCTGTCTGTCTGTGACAAAGATAACTCACAAACGCTTTGAGATAGATGGTTCAAATTCGGTTCGCTGAATTTACACCAAATTTCCAAATTATCAAATTTTGAGTAAAATCTGTTCAGTGGAAAGTATGTCTGTCTGGCTGCGTGAATATAAGTTAATATAATACCAGCGGGTGACCGAGCTCCGCTCGGAGAAAACAGGTATCGAAGCTAACTCGAATATTTAAATTTTCAATTGTGATTTATCAAAACAATACATGCCAGAAGAAAATTTGTGAAACCATTGGTGAAAAGATAACCGGTCAAAGTGCACCATTGTAAACTATTCTAAACAAAGTTAGAGTTTGGAAAGGGAACTATTCTATAAAAGGTAAAGTTTGAAAAGTCATAGGAAATAAAATGTAATTGATAACAAAAAATTATACAAAGTGAGCAGTGTAAAGAATGAAGTGTGTTGAAGTTCAATTTTTTTGACAAATTTATTTAGAAAAAACAAACATATATACATACATAAGAAACATATTATAAACCTCTAACAGCATAAACATGCAACCATTCCTCGTATTATAGTATAAGATAAAATTAAAACTTAAGCTCCAAGCATGCGTTACGAGTAAAAGGGAAGAAATTATCTTATTAATATGTTGCCATCAGATTGACAAAAACTCAAATTTAAAAAAATAAATTATTATTGCGCATTAAACATATAAAAATGCAATTTTCATCACGTGTCTGCATGAAATGAAAAAAAATATATATGGATATTGATATAGATGGCATATTGGCTATAGATGGCAGCACGTTACCACTTGAAAATTTAAGTAGCCATTATGGCGAACTAATAAAGTTTGAAAATATCCTATCTGTAACTCCGAACTGCTCAACCGTAGCGCTTCAAAACCGGCGCCAATCGATTTCTCGTGGCCAAAAACCCCAGACCCCCAAGTTTACCGGAGTTGATCAATTCTGGGGCGATTTTCGACTTGCCAACCATTCCTCGTATTATAGTATAAGATATAAGTTAATAATAAAAAAATAATTATAAAACGATGAGAGCTATGAAGATGAAATTTGGTACACATATTTAACATCTATATTCTATGTACCTGTCAAATTTTGAGCCAACTTTAACTACGAGTCGACTATCTGTCGGTCTGTCACGTGATAATTCAAAAACGCGATGACTTCAAAACCGGCGCCGCGATGACTTCAAAAAATCAAAATGAGATTTTTCGATTACTAGTTCAGTTTTCTATCAGATTTTTATTTCAGCCGAGTGAGAAGAACCTTTAAAACTAAAATTCTAGTATGTGGCCATTATTATCTTTTTTTTTTAACCTCTAAATTCTTGCCGAATATTAATATTTGAATGAGTAATTTAAATGAATAGCTGTGTCTGTGTAGAAAAACTCTAAATTCTCGCCAAAAATTAATATTTTGTTGCTATTGTATGTAAATTCCATGTAAGACGTCCTCTGCCATGACAAATTTTTTACAGCATGCGAGAAAGTTTTAAGATGACCACTCCCACTTGTTTCCGCTGTAACTTCAAGATATTGCTTAAAAAAAACTTTTTAAAACGTGTACAAAAATTTCTTTTTATTGGTACTTATTTATTTGGTATGTAATCTTTCTAAACCTTGACACTTTTTTTTTTTACATAATTTTAAGTTTTAATTTCGTGACAAAATTCAAACCTTTTGCATTTTTTCAAATATTTTATGGCATTTTTTTTTGTTTTTAGAATTCAAAAAAAAAAAAAAATATCCTGTTGAATATTTGAAATGAATAGCTGTGCAATTTTTATACACTTAGTCGATAAATTTCAAACATAATCTCTAAGATTTTAATGGCGTTTTGATATTAAACTAGACTTCACATATATTCTTAATGAATGTCAATCAATGGCCGTCATGACTTAACCGATTGGCCGACAAAAATAGATTCTAAAAAATGCAAATATTTCGATGATATCTCTATTTGGAGTCAAAATGGAGATTCTTCTAGAATTTTTTCTTTCCAGGAATCTCATATAAAGACGAGAAAATCAAAACTAATGATTCGAGTGAATTCTCATTTTCGAGTGTTGATCGCAGAGCATTCTAGATGCTGCTGCTTTGTTTTATCTGTTTGTATTGTTAGTTTCTACCATTGCTGTTCTTTATGAATGTTTCGGCTATTATATTCCCTTTTTTGTTTCATATTTTCATTGTTAAATAGTTTCTTTATTCGTTATCGATCTTGTTAAACTTCTCCCACCGGATAATATTTTGATCGATAGAGGGAAAATGGAAGTGCAGTGCTAGCGATTTGTATAAATGTATAAAAGAAGAAAGTATTGAAATTCGTCTGCTTATATGATTAGGCTTAACATTTTCTCCATTAAAAACCGCATATGAAAGATAGAACATTAACTTGATCGAGTGTCACTATTCGAATATTTCTATTGGAAATAACAAAGCTTTCTCTGATCACGTGTCGTTTCCACAGGTTGCATGGAAGTCTTCTCTTACTATTGCTCATTTTCGGTAAAAGAGATTAGAACCGCAAACCAAATGAAGACGCAGAAAGCTGAAGAAATTGTAGGTGTAGTTGTTGAAAAAGCAACAATAAATACTCTTAGTTATAGTTGTACACGTGCAATTTAATTGTTTTCCATTTTCTCTTAAAACCAAAACATTTACTGGTACTTTAAAAAAAATATCTTGTTTATACAGCTGTGATCTTCCTCCCACACATCAATCAAAAAATGAGCTACTGTTTTCTCTCCCCCCCTTCCTTTCTTTTACCCCCTCCTTTTCCGAAATTAAAGCCACATACTTTCGAAAATATTGTTTAGTTTGTAATATAAGTCTATAGTTTTTGTACAGAGATTATCTAAACATCTCATGTTTGAATAATTCCTTTAATTTAATTCCTAATATATTTTATCTTTAAATAACAAATTTATGAACTTTTAAAATTCTGAGCATATTATGGAAAAAGTCCAAAATATTATGTGTCAGAGGTAATATCTATACATAGTATAAAGTTTCCTGAAAACGTCTCTATGCTTATAACCGCAAAAACTCGAGAAATAGTTAACGGCTATTGGAGATAATTATGTCATTTACTGGGGAAGGTTTTAACACATTAAAATCATATCAAGTTAAAAAAAAGGCTTGTGTAATTGTGATCTAAATTTATGTAAATCTTGTAACATAAATAATTTGTTACATAATTATATATTTGTTTCATAAATTATTTATGTTAATCCTGTAATTGTGATTTAAATTTAAACGTGCATGTACGAAAACCTCAAACTGCGCATGGGCAAATAACGAGAGCTGTGATATGCATATGCGATATATTTCTTAGTTTTCGTCTGATTTTAAACAGCAATTCAAATCTCATTATGCCAAAAAAAAAAAAAAAAAAAAGGAAATCTAGCCTCGAAATGATCGTCTGTGCTTTGCTTTGTCTTCTGATACATATTTTTACCTTCGTAGCAGTCTAAATATTTCTGAATGTGTGCTGTAAAAATTATTTTGTAGCTATTTTTGATTATTTCAAAACTTATTTTTGTGATTGTTTGATGTTTAGGTAACATGCCCGTGTCCTATCGGATGGAGGCTAGACTTAAGTTTAAAGCTAATATTTCTTCTTGGATTCTATGTCACAGGTAACGCCGTGCGGAGTGTGGTGGAGGGTACTGTTAGCTATAAAATAAGAATTTTATTTTATGCTTTACATTTATTTTTGGTAGTACAACTCCTTATAGTTTAATAAAATTAAATTGTTTTATTTATTTATAAGTATAAAATCAGCAAAGAACATAAATTATTTGCGATAGCTGAAATTAAATAATGTTCATGTATGAAAATTACTTTTAAATATATGGAAATAATATCATGAAGATGTAAAGAACTACTCTGTTTCTTTAAGCAAACAATTCGATTTATTAGAATGAGGCAACTGGCAACAACACGAGATCGAGAAGCTTTTATACCTATATAGAAATTCACGAAAAATCCAATTTGAATATTTAAGAAACGTCTAGAACCTTCTAGATCTTAGATAAACCATACCATAATTTAAATGAAAATTGTAGACTTTGGATAAAACACAGTGGATGGGATTCGAATCATGGGCCAACCAATCTTAAAGAAGTGTTCTGCTGGTGGTGCTAAGGCGATTGCTAGAGTTATTTCCGATTTATACGGCAATGTTAAGAATTATATAGTTTAAAACTCAATTATTTTTATTTCAGTTTTTCAAATTATTCCAGTGGATTTTTTTTATGTGAGAACATGATGTTGCTTTGGTTAGGAAGTTTTGCCGTCTCCCTAATTTACGAGTAAAAAATATTTCTACCTGATTTTTACCAGCATTGCATTATTATTATGTTAAAAGCAGGCGCGATTTTAAAAGGCTGACAAAGAACAATAACATCACAAATGATATTTCATCTCAAAATGGGTCGAGCTTCAAACATTTGCCAGCTAGAAAAATTGAAAATGAAAGTTTAAAACAATTATATATTATAGAGAGAAGTAGATATAGAGACCAATAAAGGAATCGCGTGATTGTTTCAAACCGGTTTAATTTAGTCAATGACTTAAATTAATTAAGATAAATAATGACTTAAAAATAATGTTCTCACGTGATAACTTAAAATTTGCTATCAAATATCTCATTTTTTATTGTAGCCATAAAGTGACCAATTTTTTCCCACCTAGTTACATCATGTATGCTCTCGTATTCAAACTACATGTGAAGTTTTTGACGCATCGGTCCGGTTATTTTCTAGTCTCTCCTCGTATTTTCACATCGGTGACTTTGTGACTTCGGTCTCTCTTCTCACATTTCTTAACTCCGTTGCTCCTCGAATGAAAACCGACTGCATTTACACTTTTTTTTTTCTGTAATGCATTTCGTGAAATTCTAGCTTTTCTCACAGATTTTCGTTCTATTTTCTTAAGAAATTATCTATAGCGAAGAAATTTATAAATTCATTAGTTCTATTACTGAACCGGTTGACCATTTTAGTAGATGCTATCATTTTGTTTCTGGAATTTCACTGGATTTGCATTCCGTAACTATTATCCAAATTGATTTTTTTGAATTGTTGTTGAACAATTGAAATTGAATATAGCAGTCATTGCCAGGGCCTGACTTAGCCACGTTGGGGCCCGGGGCAAAAACTTCTTTGGACCCCCTCTCCTTTACTACTTTAGTAATGAACATTTATCAAAGAAGTAAATGTAAAAATTAATTTATATTCGATTTGGGAGCCCTCACTTATGTGGGGGTCCTGTGCAACTGCCCCGTATGCCTCTGCCTTAGTCAGGCCCTGATCATTGCATCTCCCTTCAAATTGAATAAATGATGGATATGATTCGGTTTTACCAGGGAGCAAATAGCGTCATGAAAAAATGTCGCCAAATTATAAAAATATACTGAAGGGCATTATTATTTATTGCGAAAAGTTTTGAATGTGCGAATCACATACTATGTAGTTTGATTGTTGAATACGCCAAACTTGCAGAATTTTTTTTTCGTGCTTTTTGGTCGCTTTACAACCGACAAGTACCAAATGATGAATCTCAGGTGACAGAACATGAAACATAAATTTTTGATTGAGTTTCAGTGATCATTGGTTGTTTAAGAATGACATGATACAGAAAAACATGGATTGCAGAGATAATACTTGGAAACTGGATGGACAAACTTTTGTGCATATATTTAACATCTAAAGTGTTATGCCTTTGAGATATGGAACCAAACCTGTCCATGGGCTGACCATTAATCGGTCTGTACTTTTGCAAGCATGTAAACACAGTAACTCAAAAACACAGTGATTTAGATGAATGAAATTTTGTGGGTGATTTTACGATTACAATTGCAATTTATTATCAAACTTTGGTTCCAATCGATTGAGAAAAAATGATTTAAAATACGAATTTATTTTTCCGAATAGTATTAACCGCATGTCAGGAATTAATCAACCAAGATCAATCCAATGGATTCAGTAAAATGCCAAATTCACGCCAAAGATCAATATTTCATAACTATTGTTCGCCAATGTCTTGCCCAAGGTCCATAGTTTGGTTGATCCGAAGAATCACTTCTCCACTTCGCCAAATGGCGAAAGCACGCTAAATCTCTGGATCGATTTCTGATTTCTTTCTAATTAGTTGAATTTTTTAAACCCCTGAATTTCAATTCGATTCAACCAATCAAACCGCTGATAGTTGGCGAGTTTTGAAAAGTGCGCCAAATGGAGAGATGATTCTCCTGTCGCATCCACAGTTTTATGTAGGGGGGATTGGGACGATACCTTTAGTAGAGAATATGAAAATTCTTTTTTGGAAAAACTACTCTTTCTAGTTTCATTCTATGTTAAATCCAAAGGTAAGATAGTAAAATGTCTTAAATAAGCAATTTGTATGCGTTTTTGTGGAACAATGCACACGTAAATTCAGAGGGAAATGTTTCTTCTCTTGTTAGGTAATGTAAATTCCATTCAAAGTGATTGTTTTTTCATTTCTAAATGCAGTTATTTGTTATATTTAAAAAAGTTTATGTAAACATTGCCTTTTATTCGCTTTGTGATTGGCAGCTAGTGAGTCAGTTGATCCATGACATTTGAGGTTTGTTTTACTAGTATTGTTCGAAATATTTAATTAACATTGTTTTGTCATAGTAGGTGTTTATATTGCCCTTCATGGTGAAATGATGACAAAAAAAGGAAAATTAAAACTTTAATTAACATTATTTTAACAACAAAAGAGATTAAAATAATATTTGTTAATTTTACAGTAAGACACATACACCTTTTGTGGCGATGCTATTGAATAACTTTTCGGTTTATTTACTTTTTTCCCAAAAAACTTACTTTTTTTTGTCCCTTGGATAACAATTATCTGAATTTTTCAGCAATATCCGTTTTAACTCTACATTGTTTTAAAATTGTAATGGTGTTTCCAGCGATTGCTCTCGGTTTGTGGTTAGAAAGACTGTGCAATGTTGAAATGTTGATGAGTTAAAACAAAGGCATGATTGTTCATATAATAAATACTACGTATTATTATATGAAGCGATATTGGAATAGATCAAACAAAAGTATAAGAGTCAGAGTATATGTTCCCAGGCTTGATTTTATTCATTTAGCACATAATACATACTTACTGTTTTTAATTTCTGGTTATGACCCTTTTACTTTTTATTTACATAGATTTAATATAATAAACAACACATTCTGCCTTCGACATAATCTGGGGAATACCAACCACTTTGCTTTTAGATGTACACACACTAGTCCCTATCACATCATCTGCCCCTCTAGCAATTCCAAACATCGCTGGTTTTCAGAAACGAATCTTCACAAATCTTCCCTATCATCCTTAGCGAAATCTCTAGGGATATTTATTAGGAATTTCGGAGGAGGCTAGGATGACGGATCTGTGTTTTGGATTGTTTACAGACTTGTTTTAATTGATTCTTTTTTATTTGTCATTATTCTGGCGCAGCTTCTAGTTGCTTTCTTTTGTAAACTGGGTTATATTGTTAAAAACTGTACGTTTCTGCTTGTATTCTTCATTTGCCTTTTGGTAATGCTTTTTTTGCTTTGTATTTTCATTATTCCCCAATTTTTCACTTTATATAATGGAATAGATATGAATTTAAATATTGGTACGTTGTTTGTTATTGCTATATATTCGGCTACTATGTCTATTATATCATCTACTCTTCGGAATTTTTTTGTGCTAATATGTGTTACTGCTTTCTATGTATATTTTTCAACTTAATCTCCTGAACCCAGATTTGGTTTGCTAACTATTTAATTTAAATATTTTATTTTAGTTAAATGAACTATAATGTATACCCTTATTTGTCGCCCATATTCTGGCGATAACTGTAAGCCTTTCAATAAATAAATAAAGAATAGTTCTTTCCCCGGCGACCATTAGGGACTTGCACCCTTTCAGGTAGGTGGGCTATCGTGTTGTGAACCAAGACCAAATGCCATGTATTAGTACTGATTCAAAAAAAAAAAATGTTGCAAATTCCGTGGAGACTATCTTTTGCCATGACCATCAATAAGTTACCAGGCCAGACTTTTGACACAATTGTTCTGATTATTAATCATTTAAATGTAATATTTTCATGTGGTCAATTGTATGTGGCATTATTCAGAACGAAGTCTAGAACTAGAATTAGAATCCAGGCTTAAGTACGCTGCTTTAAAAATAGGCACTTATTTAGTAAAAATCAACCTAAAATATCTTTTTAAATTATTAGAAATTTTTTATTTAATTTTGTTTTAATTCTTTATTTCTCTCAAAAAAGTTAAAAGTATGATGATTCTTTTGAGTTTTACTTAACACTAATTTTTTTTTAACATTGGAATTGAGCTCTTTTGATAGTGACGTTTTAAAAACAGATCATTTTTATTTACTTTTGTTGTCTGGAGGGAGGGAGGGAGAAACCCAACTGATCTTGTCGCATGTATGATTCGAAGACAACATCGGTGTTGGCGAGCGAAAGGGAGCGAAGGCCCTGGTTTTCAATAAACAAATTTTTCTTACTTTAAATTTTTATAACAAAAAATGTAAAAATTACATAATATTTAAGAATTTTTTATATTAGTCGTTTAAGTTGAGAAATAATTGTCAAATCATCTAAATTATTGATTTTAGAAATTGAAAAATGATTAATTTTGGTATTGTGGTACAACTGTGAATAAAATTGTTGAAATTACTAAAAGCAGCAAAAGCTCTTGAATCTTTTATAAAAATGCACAGAATTCGTTTATTTAGTCAAATTACGAATTTTGAAAATGCATTACAGTGGATATATTTTTCTCTTTTATTTCAACAATTTTTATGTGGTAACTATTACATATTTTGATAAGATACATTCTTGGGAATTTCAGAAAAGACGAGAAAATTCTTATTTTATCAGCAAATTGCAAAGCATTTTTGTAATATCGATGAGTAATTTCTGATAGCAGATTTTAAGCTGCTTGATTGTTATTTCAATTATATAAATAGTTATTATATTTATTTCTAACTTATCAGTTATTTTTGTATAGTTTATGAAATTCGCAATTTCATTGTTTATTACGAAATGTTATTGAATAATTACAAAACAGGATATGAAATGAGAAAACAAAGTATGTTCTGAAGTATGAAAACAAATTTAACTCGATAATTTTAATGAATTGTCTGGTATTGAAATATACATTAAAAAAGGCTCAAAACGCAATAATGAGAAAGGTTAATGCTTTAAGGATAGACGCTAAAGGTTAACGCTTTAGGGCATAACCTTGGTCCTAAAAGTTTGTCAAATTTCTATACTATAGATGTTAGATGGATAAAATTCGGTGCATATATTTTCTATTTTCGTTTTGTAGTTCTCGTATTAACACTATTTGAATAACTGAACTGATAGAATTTTTTTTAACGAATTTCACTCAAAATATGTCAGAAATCTATAAATATGATATAAAGAATGTATCTCAAATTTTGTTTATCTATCAAATTGTATTTGCAATTATCTTAGTTACTGACAGAAATTTTCCAAAAAATGTTTATCGTACTCAGTGTGGTCTCAAACGTGGATACTCTTCACAATCTCGAGTTCGAATTTTCTGACAATCATAATATTTTTTCTGATTCATGTACGAGAAAGTAAAAATATGCGATAGAGCCTAAAAATATTTATTCAACTTTATATCTGCAATATGTAAACAATCAATTCGTGTCAATCCAAACAACATCTACCTAATCACTTTTTCTTTGCGAACGTTCAATTCAACTTGCGTTGATCGTTCAGTTCAATTTGAATTCAACGTTCATTGTAACGTTCACACTAATTCGAAGCGATTCAATGTTATTTGTGTAAATATTTATTGTTCTTAATAATTTTCTTTTCCCATTCTGACTCTTTAAAAAAATAGAACTTGTATTGTTCATCTCGAATAAAATTCATTGTACCACAATTGAAATAGTTGACAAAAGATTCGATTTTTTTTAAATGGATCCCAATAATTAAAGTTCAATTTATTTGAATTGAACGTTCATTGTAACGTTCACACTAATTCGTGGAAGTTCAATGTCATTTGTGTAAATATTTATTGTATTTAATATTTTCCTCTTTCCATTCTGACTTTAAAAAAGGAATAGAATTTGTTCTGTTCATCTCAAATAAAATTCATTGTTCCACAATTGAAATGGTTGATAAAAGATTCGATTTTTATAAAATGGACACCAATATTTAGAAGATTGAGAACCCCCAAACCAGAATTTAAGATGTTGATAAACGAGACAGTTTGCAATGTCCGATTCCAGCAATTTCAATTCTCGACTGAGCCCTGAGGACTGACATCTTTCTCGACGTGTTACAACAACGATTAATCGTGACGAAAGCATTATGATTTAAATGAATATCCGGTCACTCTTGTAATAGGGAAATTGGCGTCACTGCATTTGCGATGTTTCAATGAAGCGTTCGTGGTGGAAGGAAGGGAAGCGTACGGATTGTTTTCATCACACCGGCAATGATTATCGACAGATCCGTTTTCCTTGTTCCTCTTGCGTTTTTATTAACCGGCAGCTGAATCTCGGGAAGATAACACCTGCACAATTTTAGAGCACCGTTCTGCTGTATCATTCCTTTCCTAAACTCCGTAAATAAACTTCGAAAAAAGGAGAAAAATTACCGAAATGATGTTTGAACTGATGATACGTTATTGTGGAGGAAAGAATTTTCTGCTATATTTAAACATTATTGCTGTACTGACCGCCTTTGATTTGTCAGGATGGTTGTTTAAAATTTCATTTGTTTCCTCAGCGAAATATATTTAAACCGCCATTTTGTAATAGACATTAAACTTGTATTATATCAGATCTCCTCTATCGTTCTATTCAGTATGCTTTTATTTCCGTAGTTTTCTATTCACATCTTTATACGTCAAATTATTATAATAAAAGAAAGTATTTTCTTAAATGCTCATTAATTTTTTTTTATCAATGCTTGATTTCGAATTTAAACCTTAAGTATAATAAAACATAAAAAGTTGATTAAAAGCAAACCTTATACTGAAGATTATTCAGTATTAAAAAAATTAAGCCAAATCTTTCTTATTAACATAAATAGATAAAAATTTAAAATGGAATATTAATAACAACGATTAAACCTTTATTGTTTCATTTCAACAATGATGATGACGTGTCCGCTTTACAACGGAAAGAAGGGTGCAGTAGCTTCTGAGGATATAGACCTCTGAGCACCCGAGGACAGAAATATGACTTCTAGCTCATATGAGAATGATACACACTCATCACATTCGCTTGCACAGCCCTTTTTTACTGGGGGGCACATTCATACCCCTCACTAATAGTACACAGAAGAACAAACATGCCTTAATCGGGACTCGAACCCAGGAAACCCAGATCACGAAGAAGACACGCGACCTCGGTGCCAGGACGCCTGTATTTCAACAATGAAATATGCTATTAAGTTCGTTTAAATTATTTTTAAAAAGTTATTTAAAAAGTAGAAAGCAGAATGATATTGTAAAAAGATGAGTGCCATTGAAAAATAACTTTTTTGAATTTTAGGATGCTATAAAAATTATTTTTCTACCCTAATATTTTCTTAAATTATCGGTGAAAAATACTGAAATGAAATTTCATAATTTAAATTTAAAATTAAAATTCTAATTAAAATTTCAAAAAGGGAAGAAAAAACCGCTCCGACCTGAAAATTTTCACTTTCCAAAGTATATATATAATATGCCAAGTCTGGTAGTTCTTGGCCAAAATAACCTGGTGTAAAGAGCGCGTCTCACACACTCATTTTTATCTATATCATTATTAGACATAGGGCCAAATTCAATATTTTTTTAATGTTCTTTGCGGCAAATTCAAGTTTTCTTTTCAAAATAATACATTTCGAAATTTTATTTCCGGCAACTGGCATCATATTTATGTTGACAGGAGGTTACTGCAAGGAAGGCAATCTGTAAGGATTCAAGGACATTTCGATTAAAATCTGAAAATTGCTTCTGTTCAATATTACTCCACTGAAAATGGATTTTAGTTGCCTCTTCTATCCCAATTATTGATAAATGTCTCCAGTTTGTTGGAATATTGCCAGTTATATGGCATACGGAGCATTGAACTGGCTTCGTTGCGCCATTATTCTGTGGGAAGCACTGTCATTAATATAAAAGTACTCCACACTAATTATCAGTTTCTCAATCCAGTCTAACAGTGAAGAATTAATTCTTTATAACGAACATTCATTTGCTGGAACTTTCTTATGTCCTTGTTTGGCTTTTAGCATAGTCTAATGTCAAAATTTAGATTATTTTGAAAATGCAATTTATTATTATTTTTTATATTTTTTCCCCGTAAATTCATTTTGGCGTTATTTTTTAAAATTTCATGCCTAAGAGTTAAGTGACATTTAGAGTGTAAATTATTGACCCGAAAGTGCCAAAATATCTTTTGTCGGTGACTTTCGATATTCTAAATTTTCTTGTAGAATTCATTTTTTTTCGTTTCTTCCATAGTGTGCATATTATGAATTTTTTGTAAATTAGATGTAAATAATTATTAATTTTTTTTGTAAATATTGTAAATATTTGTAAATAGTTTAATTGTATAAAATTAATTGTAATGGAACGCTTGTCAGTGAGAAAAGGCCGTTCTAAGGGATTTTTACAGCAGAAGATCGCCATATTTGATTAATTTGGCGATGTACGAGTGTTGGCGACGGGATGAGGTCACTAACTATTTTTACTTCACCCTAAAATGTGTAGTAAAAACTAAGAAATAAAGATTTCTTCTTATAGAATGTTGGAGAAATTTCCACAGTTGCCTGGAACGAGCACGCCGTTTCTGAGTTTGTCCCGCCCACTCTTGTGGAACGCTATTTAAAAGGCTAGGCTTAAGGAGGGAACGTTGATTTAAGGAACAACGTGCTACGTTGGTTAGCTTAGCTCGAAGGGCGTCTTTTCTTTTTGACTTTCGTTCTAAAGCTTTGCTGTTAACCGATATTAACTGATTAAATAGAGTTAATTCGCCGTGAATTTGTATTTGTACTTACGTATATTTAAAACACGTTTCCTAGACAATAAAGTTTGCATCTTCGCATCGTTCTTGTTTGAGAATTATTCATAACAATATGAATATTTTTATATTTTTGTTCATTTTTTCAGTTCCAGATTCCTCCATATAAAGATTTATTTTATTAATTTGCATACATATAAACAATTGCGTGAAGGAAAAAAAATCTTTTAGCATCTAAAAAAATGGCTGCTAATGCACATCGCTATATTAATATCGTACTCCAAATCGTTTGAAGTAAGTGAGACTCGATTTCTACGTTGTACGAAATGAGTTTGACAAGCGGGACAATAGGACCGCTGTGGCTTGATGGTAAAGTGCCATCTTCGGAACCGCAGGATTCCAAGTTCAGCACCCGATTCAACCAAAGAGCTTTCGTGTAAGTGGGTCTAGTGAACATTAAATCCGACGAAGCCTAATGGTTACCAGTTGGTATGGTGTGGAATTTCGGAAAGGGTGTCCTAGCTCAGGTGCCGTCTCGTCATCTGACTTCAGTTTAAAATTACGAGATTCGTCAAATAATAGCGCTTGTGTTGCTTCAAAACGGGACGTTAAAACTAAGCACATTACCGATTGTGGGACGAATTTCGTTATTTTGAGCCATAATCAAACGACGGGCATGGCAATGGAGTAGTATTTCCTTTCTTCAAACTTTCCCATTACAATACTGGAAGGAAGTTTGTATCTGATGGATTTTGCGTATCATGCTCGAATACAGCATATTGTACAAAACCATTATATATTATCATTTTAAAATTCAAAACAACAGTTTTTCTATTATACCAATTTTATAACTTTAGTTATTTATTGCTTAATTTATTTCATTAATATTAATTTAAGTAATAATTATTTAATTAATATTAATTAATTTGATTATTTATTTCATGGATTATTTAACTTAATTCATTTACCTTATTGATGAATTGAATTTATTCATTTAATTCGTAAATTTAAATTGGTTTATTTATTATTAGTTTAATTTAGTTTATTACCGTTTTTTATTCCATTGTAATAGAATTATAAGCAACATTTTTGATACATTTTACAACTTAGATTTTCCTTTCTTTCAATTATCGGGTTTATACCTATAGGCATTGCGATGATGTAATGTGCAGTTCTTATGGGCACCTTTTTGTTATTTATTCAACAGAAAACTTTAAAAAGGAATTATGGAAGAATTAATTTTGAACTAATATCGTGCTGCGATGCCTCGGACTGGAGATTCCAACATACTTTAAATTTTTTGCAAATAGTATTTTTGTTATACAAGTATTACGCAAGTTTTAGTCGGATATTTGTCGAAACTTCAAATCTTATCAGTCACGAACAAGTATCACAAATTAATCACAAACTTTTATCTCCAGTGTTTTGATATTTAACTGTATCGGATGTCAAAGGTAATCTAGCCGGAGAAGCGACAAATTGACTTCAACCCGATAAGTGTTCTGCGGTTACAGTAGTAGACGCAGTGTTCTACCATTTATTACCGGAGATAAAGAACGCCTGGATGGTCGTGGAATTGCAGATTCAAGTATTAATTCGTATTCTAGGCACGTAACTATCGGAATTGCTGGCTGAGAAAAGTTTTGTTGATGCCGGCAAAAACTTCTGACTCGTGGACGACGACTTTGGCTGCGATATGCATTTTAAAGATACCCGGGGCTCTGATGAGGGGTCTTTCACCCGCACGGTTATGGTTTATGAATGAGAATTATTGCATAAATGTCTGCAGGTCTGAAGAATATTTATGTAATTATTGCCATTCCCTCGTCTGCTCGGTTCTCGGGGAGATAACCTCACGTTAAGGAGTGCAATAAATGTTCATCACAATTTTATTTCATGCCGGAATTTATACGAATAAAATCTTGTTAGTGACTGCAAGTCAAATTTCATTTGCCTTACGTTGAATATCTGCTCTATAAAAACGATTTTATCGCGCTTGCGCTTACTTTTATGGAGAAGTAATTCAACCCCTCGTTATGGTTTAATGGCGTAAAAGTGTATTCTCATTCTAGTATTTAAATTTTAAGTAGTGGGATTTCATTTCATTTACAAGATTTGTAAGATGTTGCAGTAATTTTAATTTGTCAGGTAGTGTCTGTTGTCTTGGCAACGCAAGACGAATTTTGACCCGATATCTTAACTAAAAAAATACATACGCCATGACCCAGAACCACCACATGACAGGGACAAGAAAGAAAAATGTTAATTTTATGTTGTGCAAAATGCAGTAAAAGATTAGTGAATCCTGATTGGCTAGGATCATCTTTTCAGTTTCGTGAATAAGGTATTATAATCCTCAGAAAGTTCGACCGCGTTATGTTAATGAATTTTCGCGTTTTGGTTACCCTCCCCGGAAAAAATATCCCCCTTGTAGAATTTTATTCATTTGTTTGTGTGCGATTACGGCAACTTAAAAACGATACGAATGAAACGTGATTATGTGTGTGTCTTTTAAATACAAATTGGAAATTTATGATAAAGGTTAAGCAAAATCAAAATGAGACCGCATGTTTCTTTTCCTAGATATGTAAACGATTTCATTCTTTTCTTCTTGTTGAATATACAAAGGGAGGAACTCTCTCCAAGATTAATATTTTTTGTCAATACTGTCTATGTTTCAGCTGCCAACACCAATCGTTCTGCACAACTTAAAATAAATCGCTATGCTCATCTTAAGTATTTCTAAATAATACATTGTACAAATGTGTGTATATGTATATCCTATTTATTTAATGTTTAAGTTAGCATTACCATACTACGACAATTCTTTATATGGTAGGCAATTGTTCGTTCATTACCATATAACGATAATTATGAGCTAGTTATTAAGTTTGACTTTAACATGTTTTTGTGAATTGATAATTTATGATACAAAATTATGGTAAACTTCGCAAATCCAGAGTAGATCTAACGTCTGTTTAAGAACGGTTATAAGTAGGATAATTGCAGTGAGAACGGATGTTAAGATTGGAATTAATGCTTAACACAAATGACCTTGCACAAAATGCGCTGTTGTGTTGTTTATGCTCACCTTCATTTGTTTCCAAAGTATTTGCCTGCGAAATCAACGTCGTTTATTTCAGAGAATTACCAACAAATTAAAGGATTTTAAGCTTAAATAAGATTGGAGCTCTTAATTTGAATGGTATAAAGTATTTTCGGAAATAGCAGATTCAGCAAAAGAAAAGTTTCCGTGAACCCTTTAAACTGGAACCTCGAACGTTTAGCCCCCTTTCCCCCCCCTCGTGGTTATACGTTATTTTAACACCAAGCCTAGTTAGTATTTCGAATGTATAACTAAGTTCATAGTGCCACATAACTATCTCGATCATGCCGTGGATACAAAAAAATCAGAAGGTAATTCGAATTTAGAAATCATTTCATCTGGAGCCTTAGTACAATTATGATTGGAGGGATTGATTAAAGTATTATTCACGATTGTGTCTAATATTATTTGACGGACATTGGGAATTTTGTTATGGCCTATGTCACCACGATGATTAAGTGATCTAGATTTTTAGAGCTAGTCTAAAATCTCGATAAATATATGTATGACTTTGTTTTACTCATTTTGCGAGTGAATAGCGTTTCCAATAGACACTTCTTTCTATAAATGTTTCAGATTTGAAATGAGGTGTTCACTTATTTCAATACTTAGAAATTCTTATATGATAAAGGCCCATTGAAATTATAGTCATAATCTATTCCATGAAATCATAAATGTGGGAGTCTAACCAAAACTTCTAAAAAACATTAGACCCCTCAGTTAGCGGGGTGTCAATAGCATGATATCTAGGGTTTTTTTTAATATTTACGGGTTAGTTTCTCAACCAAGATTTAAAATAATGCAAACGAAGGATGAAGACTTCTTTTTTTTAAAAAAAATAAAACAATTTATTTAGAATTAAAGGGGAATATTTACAGGGGGAGTATTTACAGGGAAATATTAAAAGAATTAAAACATGGAGATATTAAATAAACAGAAAGTTGGATTATTTCCTCTAGGAGGATGTTAGAAGTATGAAACCATTATGACTGGAAACATATTGTCGCATAGCTTTGCGAGCGGGAATCGCTGACGCGTGAAGAACTCCTTCTCTTTCCGATGTTAGTCGGGTCTCTGGCTCAATATTAATTGGGACAGTTTTCCAAAAGCTCGATGGATGGCGTTGTTCTGGAATGTTGTACTAATTAAAATTATCGTCCTCTGGAAAATGATCTAACCTTTTACAACTCTCGCTTTGAATTAAGTCCATCATCAGATGTTGATAAAACAAAAAAAGCAGATGATGGTTAAATAAAATAGCTCTGTGGGGTATCGTACATAAATATACGGTAGATTCTTTTGTGGTTCTCCGAGATACGGATTCCAATAGATGGACATTATTTATCTGCCTTAGCTGATGTTCTTGTTGCTACACACAGGTACAGAGCACTGTTTTATGTGAATAATCTTATAGAGATTTTTCTAGAAATGCATTGAAACGAAGAATGATTGGTGAGTTTTATCATACTCAGATAGGAAAATCCCCGGTTGAATCTTTGATTGAGCTACACTTGATATGAAAGAAAAATCTATTTGGCCACAGATGACCAATGTGACGTTTAATTTGCTGGCACATTATATGTGAGCAATTTGACGCAGAAGTTGTTTCAAGTCGCTGCTTGTTTTGTAATTGAAGGTATTAAAAAATGGCAGTTATGTGAAAAGATGAGAATTCGCGAGTAATCAACTGCGTTTGAGCTTGAAAATATGAGTTGATTCAGGAGTGGTATACCGTGTGTAAATAAAACATTTAATGGCTTAAAACGAAGAAAACTTATTTTTTATAGCTAGCAGTTTTTTTAATTAGTTCTTCTATTGCTACATCTTTTTCAATTTCTACTTTTAGTTCATTCTTCATTTTATATATATATATATATA
>JAOUZG010017314.1:1631382-1655499 GCA_026289955.1 Argiope argentata
GCCGCCTACGTTTTCGCCTTTGGCGTGCGTTCCGCTCGCTTGTAACAATATATTTCAAACTTCAATAAAATACTTTTTATTCATCCACTCAAGTTCAAGTACATTTTTTAAATTTGTTGTGGATGACAATCAATGCTAATACATTTTTTTTTTCAAATATTAATTCATTTATTAAATTTAATTTTTAACTCTTTGCTGACCGGTGACGAGTTAACTCGTCATTGCACTTGCATTATCTGTTTCAATTTATAACACCGAGGGCGATATAAAACATTGCAAAAACTTGGCGTATTGTGTTTAGTCTTGTCCGCTCTATAACAGAAAAATTACTTTTCCTAGTATTTACATTTTTATTAGAATTTTAGTAAAATTTCTAAAATTTCAACCATGACGGAACGTATTGGCGAAGAACTTTTTGATGTTCCAATTCAACAAAATTCATTGGAGTTTTTTTTAGAACGTTTTACATTCATATTCAATTACAAAAAAGTAGCCGGTGACATGACATAGTTTCTGTGTAAAATTGCCGGTCACCAAAGTGTTAATGCTTTAAATAGAGTTTTAGCAGTTTGTAATGAAAAGTGAAATCAACTGGCAGTATCTCGATCGGTAAAATGCGAGGATTTTAGTATTTTTCACGTGAAGGTGAAGAATGCAACTTCAGCTCTTGCGATAATCAATAATTTTTTTACAAATTATTTATTTTAATTGTAATTATTTAATAAAAAGTAATTGAAATAAAAATTTTCTTTGTTGATCTAAGTAGGAATTGAGTTTAATTTTTTTTATATTACTTTTTTACATTTTATTTATATATATGCATCCGAAGTTCTAAGTTCAAATAACCACACCAGTTACCGGATCAGCTTTTTATGCATTTTTTTTCTGCACGATTTTTTTTAAATCGGAAAATCACAGCCAAACCTTTCTGGGGTTACGAAAGAGACAGATGGTTCCAGAAGCCACATTTCCAGGTTTTATGCCCAGCAGTCAGACTTCGTGAAAAGCTGAATCACAGAGCTGTTGCTTTGTCAGATGACAAATTCCATGATTTCGGTTTCCTGCAACTCGCCGTCGCTGATACGTCATCCTTCTTTAATATTACACTGTCATCATTTAGCTTCTTTTGTCATCGCAAAACAATAGAGATCTATCGTAATGTTATAAAATTTGTTCGTAGGGTTTCGGTTGGAACTGTTCTCGCATCTTCTTTTGGGCATCTATGGAAAACAACTTCTCTTGGGACACGACTTTAAATTTTGTCACTGAAATTTGTTTTATTGCCTTTGCACGAAAGAAGAATTGCCTCTTTTGTATTAAAGTTTAGTCGTTAAAATCGTTTCTATCTAGCTATAAGTCTATTCATGATCATCATTGTTTTAGATTACGACATCTTGTTTTATCATGTGAAAACATGATGTCGTTTTGATGTCTCCGAACTTTAGTGGAAAAAAATATTTTTACCTGCTTTTACCAGTATTGAAATTTTATTACGTATGCTTCTTTGATAGCAGGTGAAGCGTTTTTTAAAGATTAGCCTGCTTTTACCAATATTGATATATTATTACGTATGCTTCTTTGACAGCTGATGCGTTTCTAAAAGGTTGACGTAGAATGATGACATCATAGCTGCTATTTCATCCCAAAATCGATCTAGCTCCAAAATATTGGTTCCCGTTAGGAAAATTGAAAATGAAAGTTATAAGTGACATATATATATATGGTGGGGAAAGTCCCGTGATTGTTTCAAATCGGTTTAATTAGTTAATGACTTAAGATAAATAATGACTTAGAAATAATAAAGTTCTCACATGATAACTTGAAATTTACTATCGAAGATTTCATTTTTAGTTATTTCAGAGTTTTTTTTCGTGTTTTTAAATAAAAATTTCAATATTTATCTGGTATATCCCACCGAGTTTAGCTCTGAAATCATCTTAGAACTTAAATTTTACTGAAATTGATAGAAAATGTGTTTTAAATTAAGAAGATTCTATAGTATTAGATTCCTAAAAATAACAAAAGCGATTTCTCATTTAACGTAAAAACGTAAAGTGGATATTGTCTACTGAACTCCGATTTAAAATATTATTATTAGTAGTAGTTAATTAATGCGTTCAGATATTTGAGTTTTTCATTTCAGATTCAAGTAAATTATAAGGCAAACCTTACGAGAAATTTTATGATTCGATTTAGGATTGCATTCCACAATTAAAAAAAGTTCCGGTGCGATTGTTTATTTTTACCAGCAATGCAAAAATATCTACCATTTTGTAGAAATTCTGGAGATTCTACGGTTGAATAGGAAAATGAAAGTTATTTGAATGCCTAAGTATTATGTATCTAGATATTTTATGGGATGACGAAAGTTATTTATACAGGTATGAAAAAAAAAGTTATATTTAGAGATTTAAAATATCTACAAATGTTATTTACTTAAGACATACAAGATTACTTAAAGATATACAAGTGTTATTTAGACAGAAACATGAAAAGAAGAAACGCGTGAATAAAAATCTTTTTTCTCTTATACATTTTGTTGAAAAGTTATTCAAAATAAATTTATGCCTCTCATATAAAAAAAAGAATTATAGGAAGCCGTCTGCACTATTAAAAAATCATACTTTACAGCTTTATAAATTCCTTAGAAGTGAACCAAATACTGACTGTTCTATAATTTAAAATAGAAAAAACCTACTTGTTATATAGAGTGAATCAGGAAATGTGTATGTACACATGTACTTATGTATATACAGAATACTTACGTGTATACAGAATGGTTATAATGAAACTTTTCATATAAATAGTATCCGAATGAATGCATTACCACGAAATTTGGTATATAGAATATACACGAGGTGAGTTCATGAAATTTTGGAATTTTTTAGCCCCAAAATGTTCACCAGAGGGCGCCTTTTCCTGAAAAATATTAATTTTAATATAATAGACGACCAAAACGGAAATATTAACATCCGGGACAAGAATTGTGAGTGATAAATCTGTCATTTCTAGAATAAAATGTCGAAATTTGCATGCTTGCGAAGGCTTTACGCAAAACAGGTTAGCTTATGAAACATTTGCAGTCATTGTCATGTTTTTCGTCGATGTTTCAGGCTGTAATGATGACGTTTTCTTATTGCGACGTTGAATGACTTTAAGAACTCCCTAACGCTTCATCTACGAAGCATCAGTTTCGATCTGCTGTTAAGCACGCTGCCCATCGACTTGAAATTTTGCAGATAAATGAGGATGATCACATGGAGTCCCTTTCTCTACGCCATCTTTGACATTAACAACTGCTCTTGTACAGTTTCGTCAACTCTTGTTTCTGCAAACTAAACTACTCCCTTCCCCTCTCAAACAGCGTACTGATATATTTTCAACTTACCTTTACCTTATGCGGTTCGGTGACAAGGTGATCAGAAATTAGTCAATAAATGTTAATATTGTTTCTGTACTATCATTTATTGCGTTAAAATTCATATTTTTACGGAAAAGGCGCCCTGTAGTGTACATTTTGGGACTAATTTTCTCCCCGGAAATTTTATGAGCGCATTTCGTGTATAGTCTATATCAGGGTTGGCGAAGCTTTACGGATCAACATGCCATTTTTTGTAAAGAAATGTTTAAGGAGGTATAGACATTCCGCAACCTAATTTTGAATTGTGATTATTGGAAAAATAATAGAACTAAATACTAACTACTAAAAAATCTCTATTCATTACGAAAAAATGCATTTTTCATTGTATACTAGTAAAGGTTTCAGTTATATGTGCAATCCAAATTAAAGTAATATTAGTGTCACTTCGGTTGTTGCAAATTAGGTGACAAATATAGGATTGTAAGATGTTACTTTTAGTAGAATGCATGTTGAATTGGAGTATATCTGCCAAACGGTTTCTAAATAAATTTCTAATGTTATTCATCTGTAAAAGTGATAACTTGCAGGCATAGGTAGATTAAATATGGTTAAAATAGCATGAACGAGTCAGCTTCTCAAACAGTTAAATGCGCCTGGAATCGAATTCCATGTTTCTAAAATTTTCTTACTCCAATTTTACTTATTGGTTGTTAAACTTTTTGTTTCACCCAATTTTGACTTCTTTGTTTCAATAAATTTTTGAATCCATTTTGAACTAGACTGGAAATCAGTCAGTTGTATTTCAAAATTTTCAATTTCCAATCAATTGACTTGGGACACGTTCAATTTATCAAATGAAGACCTATGCATACCGTTTCGATCTTTGGTGTGTCCAAAATATTGTGTCGCGTCCCATTGGTTTACCATCCCTGATCTATGTACCAAATTTGTTGCAATCCGTTTTCCTGTTTGCGTTGTATGATGCTATTTATAAGGGACGTTTAATTATAATCGTCCTATATGTTAACAAGATGTTTATATAGTTCTTACGATTTAATTATGAATTAATAATGTAATAAATTTGTACATTTTATGCTTTTATTGTATTAGATGTTTTTTTTAATTCAAAAGCTGGGTTTAGAAAAAATAAGCAGAATAAATGTCATTATATCGTTATTAGAGTATTATATACGAGAAAAAATTTATTCAAATGTTTTGCAGTTTTTTTAAAAAAATTTGTGATAAAGAAGGAACTGAGAATTTCGACTCCGAAATGCACATCATATAATGATTAAAAATGATACACTTTTGATATTTCAATATATGCCAGTCATCCCTTGTTGTTCCAAAAATCACAATAAGGTTTAAAAAATTATTGTATCGCTATTAAAACAAACCTATAACAAAAGTTTTGAAGTGGCTTTCTTAGTTTCTTGTCTTTGAAGCCTCGTCGTTTCTTTTTGTTTGTGAAGTCAAAAATGCATACTAGATAATAACAAAACAATATGTTATTAAAATACGTGAGTTAAAAAATTGTTGCAAAAACCTTTGCTGTACTTTTGAAGTCGTCGTACAAAGTAGAACTAGAGGAAGTTGTCTTCCCGAAACTTTTTTGCAGACTTTCTAATAAAGCTTTTGTGTCAAAGACGTGCAAAAGTTACGAAATACTAACCTTTGTCGCGAATTTAGCATTTTTATTGAATCTATCGTGTCATTCTTGGCGAGTTATTTGGCAATTAATCTCTGGTTTAATAGTACTAGAAATATGAATTTGTTTTAAACACATTTTTCTTAACTGAGTGAAATAGCAATTCAACACAAAACTGCATTTGTAATCATAAAATTTCATACTGTAAAGACATGAGGGACTAACCTTTGCCTACCTCCGTGGAAGAATCGTATTACCTTTGACCGCCAGATGGTGGGATAGCCGAGTGAAATTTTGGGAAAGATTAGCTACGAAGAAGAGAGTCGGTGGACGAAGAAGTCTGTTCGAGTCGCCAGGATGATGTGGTGACTGTTTAGCTTTGAACTCTATTTTCCACTATTAATTGTTGTGTTATATATTTGTTTTTGTGCAATCTTATGCTTTCCTATGTTATGACATCCTAGAGAAAAATTAAGAGTTGTCCAAAACTTGTGGTTCTTCCTTTCGACTACACGTACAATACCAAATTCGATATATTTAATTCATTCTATTTTTGAGTTATCGTGTTTATGCATTTCTAAATATACAGGCCGACAGCCTCTGAACTCTTTGTTGGATTTGGCTCAAAATTTGATAGGTGCCTGCATTATAGATGTTAAACATGCCAACTGAATTTTATTAATCTAGCTTTTTGATTTGTAATTATCATGTTAACTAATATCGAATAGCCAAACTGACGGATTTTCTCTGAACATATTTTACTTAAAATTTCATAGTAATCTATAAATTAGGTGTAAAGATCATAGACCAAATTTTAATCGTCCTACACAAAACGTAATCGAGTTATCTTTGTCATAGACAGACAAATAGGCATTTTATAGAAATGAATTTTTCGAACTCAGGGACGTCTGAAACGTTGAGATTCATCAAAATATAGTTCGAATTTTTTTTACAATTGCAAAACTTTCTCTGTACTGCGCATACGAGAATGCGAAAATGCTTACTTGGCAATGACGTGTAGTGCAACGCATATTCATAGTTCTTTAATATCCAGAAATCATTTTGTGCTAATTTGGCGAGATTTTTCGCTAGAAAAAGAATGTCATTGCGTCGTTGTATTAAGAAAACAAATAAATTATTTGTTACAATATTTTTTTCCAAGTGCATGACTCGGTTGTTTTTCTTTTCAACCTTGAAATACCCAATCGAAACCTGAGAAGATGTGTAGCATGTCCTTAAGTAAGCGATAACGTCTCTCTTGATGTGATCGCACGTTCGAAATCGATCGATAATAGGCCTAAAATTAGGCGTCCATTGTTTGCAGGTGCAACCAGTAGCGAGGATTGACTTGGTGGATAGAAAGTACCGAGAAGGTGTGTCTGTTTTGGATCGTTATCTGTTGTCTCTTTCCGACTTTGAAACTTTATCGTTTGTTTGCAAAGAGGAGTTGTTCGTTGCTTCTCTTAATGAAAGTTTATCACGCATTTGAGCTGTCGAAGAAGACTGTCTATCTTCTAGATTCTGAAATAGGAGTATTTTTAATATGATTTTTATATTTACTGTAAATTGCATTAAGCACAATGTGGCGGGCATAATAAAAATCATTCGAAATACTTTATAAATAAGATCGTTGTGCATAAATTGATCTTTTTTGTCGATAGCTACTTTTTGGATTGCAAATGATCATTAGAAACGAATTTTTAAAAATTGTCCTTAGATTTTTTTAAAATTAAAATATAAGATTAAATTTTTACCCCCCACCCCACCTTTATGGCTTTGGAATATGTTATCACTAGAGTTCTGTGGTCTAGTTCTATATTTACCCTAATGAAACCCATCATTTTGATGAGTAAAGTAAATTGTAGTTTTTGGAACATATTCTTACTTGTTTTAATATAAGAACTATTAATAAAATTTTATTCATGACATTTACATGTTACTTAACCTGTATTTTATAACTTTAACTCATCATTGCTTGTATAGATACGAACTACATTTTAGCTCCGTCTTCGTATACGTGGAAATTTTGATGTGCGTGTATGAGAACTGGCGGTCTGATCTCAATGTAAAATGTCATCAAACCGTATCGTTATAGTTCTATTAAAAATAATTTTTATAAAAAAAAAGTATATCGCCAAATTGTAGCGAAATCGCCGAATGTGGCGCGAACGGCAGTAGTAGAGTTTCCAATCATAAGGTTTCGATGAAAGCTGTAACAAATGAACGGAAATATAGAGAAAAAAATCAATAAATGCTGATAAATGGAATGATCATTACAAAAAAAATGTAATCGAAAATAATGAAAGTAGGCGAAAGGAATTCGTACAGCACGAAATAATCACGTGAAATTAACAGGAAAGATCGGATTACAGTAACATAAAAAATGGCGGCAATGTAAACCCACACAAAGCGTTATCGAAAAATTACCATCCTCGCAAAATACCAAATGACTGTATATGAAAGCTTAGCATTTACAACTAACCTGAAAACAATTTATTTATAATGTATACCTGAAATAAAACAAAACATCAAACCAATTATTTAAAATCGTTTTGCTGATTAGTCTGACCAAAACAAAACAAGTCCATAGCCGTATGGAAATACAGCTGTCAACAAGCAAAACACACTGCGCATGCTTAAATTTTCAATGCCAATTGGGGTAAAATTAGGCAGTACAAATTATTTTTTTAAAATTTCCTTTATTATTGTTTTAATTAAAAAGTACTTCAGAATGAATCCGAAAGATCGATTAATTAACAATGTTTAATTTTAAATGCATCAGACACTACGAAAATAAACAGAATCGTTTCAAATAATCGATTGAAAACACGTTAAGCCTAACCTCACGTGGGGGAAAAACAAACTGAAGTCTTACTTATTTGGCGGTGAGAGAATGAAGATTTTTTTGGTGGAAAAGTTAGTTTTTAATTAAAAAAAATTAACCACACAATTAACCTGTATAAATAGTAGCCTATGTAGACTATAATCTATCTCTGTGCTAAATTTCATCCAATTTCGTTCTGCTGTTCTGACATGATTGTCTTACATCGATCCATCGAAACTTTCACATTTATAATTATAGTATAGATTCACTTCGTATATCTGGGAAATGGCTCTAACGGTTTAAATGAAATTTTATTTTTAGATAAGATTTTGTTTTCAAGTTTATCTATATAGGTGTCTTTCTTGAAAATTTGCGATTATACTTTCGCGCGCAGTTTTTTTTATAAGTAAATATTGTCATGAGGCTATATATGGCCTCATAAGCGTTTCAGAGATAGATTAGTGGTTAGGGCATCGGATTCCCATGAATTTTTCTCGTGTTTGATCCCACATTTGCAATTCAATTAGATTTCGCTGATTTTGAACGAGCCATAGGATATTATTTTATTTACATTACGATTTGTCAAAAAAAAAAAAATGCCGAATGAAGTTCTCTTTTCCAAGTACAATAACTGTAAATGACACGCGACACTGCAAAACAAGACGAATAATAATCGGCTGTGGGAATAGACGCGCATTATATATTAACACGTATAACTTTCAAAAATCGTGTACATTAACTCACATTACCTGTGAAGGGATTTAGGTATAATCCATATCTTCAATCGGGCTCTTATGTAACTCTACGAATAAGAATAAATTTTTATAATTATCAAGGTCCAAAGTATTAAAGTTACCACTCATCAATTTGACGGTATCCCGAAAAATTGTATACTGCATACATGCATTCGAAATTTGAGGAAGAAAAATCACTTATATTATACAGGTTTTGGTGTATGTTTTAATATATATTTCTATTACTATATTTTTTTTTCTGATTCATTTAACAATAGAATTATAGAATTCATCCAAGTGACGTGTTTCTCATATCTAGTATGAAACAATACTCAGTTTTATATAAACTTAAAATATAAACTGTTCAGTGAGGTTAACTTAATTTCCTTGTCTTTTTTTTTTGTCTAATTTTAATATTTTTTAAGTATATATTATTTCATAACTTTTCATCATTTTAATCACTTTACTCATTCAGGGTACGACGTTATTAAGTATATTTTTGTTCACGAGTTATCGTCACTGAAATTAAACAAATTATGAAGAAAAATACATAAAACCATAAAATTTATCAGTATCTTTCGTAGAAGAACCCTTCGATTTTCGCCAACCCCATTTTTTAAAAACTTTTAAAAGTGCACTATTTGTAAAGCTGAAGCTATATGTTAAGAACCAGCTTTTATAAGATCTGATGGATACTTAAATTCGATAGTTTCGTTGGAAAAAGATGTACTTTTTCTGCATTCCATTTGCATTTTATGCACGCGGTTTATGTTTTGTTTCCTAATACTGACAAAAATTACTCATAAAATGTCTTTACTGACTTTTTTTTTATCAAGCGACGTATAAATATAAAATTTAAAAACATTGCTTTAAGCATAGTGCACAGAATTAAGGAAAGTACTTTCCGGTTAGCCGGAAGCAAGTGAAAAGTTGTCACTTAATTCAGAGCTGCGCCAAAGAAAGGTCGTCAAGATCTGCGCCAACTTAAAACATATAACTTACTACTTTTTTTTTTTTTGTAACGCAAGTTTAACTTTTCCTTTAAATGTACAAACTTTTAACGAAACTTTTCGTTTGTGCCTAGCTAACCTTATGAGAATTAAGAACATTATTCTTTTATAATATCTACATCAAATTTAACTTCAACGCAGAACTCCACTTAGCCAGAAATTAAACTCGTTTTAAATCCGAATTTAATGAATGGAAAAAACAAAAGCAAAAATACAGATCTCGAATTAGAAGCGTCATATTTTTGCCAGTGGCATCATAAATTGGCGCAAAAATATTGCAATTCATCCTTATGACATTTTTCCCGAAGGTTTTTATGAAGAAATTTGAACGGACTTTTTCATCTATCAACTAAATGAATGATACTGCTTTAAATCAAGCTCGGATATAATTCAGTGTTCTTGCTCCAGCTCTGCGTAGAGTAAAGCATTTGATTTTTGCCAACTGGCGAATATCTTTGGCATTCTCCTTTTCCGTGTACAATCTGCCTGATTCGTGGAATCGACAGAAAAAGACTGATTTAAATTGTTCGTTTTATTCGCTATTTAAAAATCGAAAGTAACTCATTATTGATTCGGAAAAATCGTAATTATTAGGAGATGGAGGGTAATTTGTAGAATTTCAAAACTAATTGTAACATAAAAAAAAATATGTTCGTATACTTTTCAGAAGAAACATAATGTCACTTGATTGACCAAAAGTTGACGCTTTAAGAAGTTCATTATTATTGCTCTGAAAAATGCTAAATTTTGTTGGAAATAACACAAAAATATTATGAATAATCTTAAATATCTGATCTTAGTGTGTGTGTGGTGGTGATGATGATTTCAAAACTATTACTCTTAAAATACGTGATTTAGTATTTGATGAAACTTTGAAACGTATCATCATCGTATTCATTGTTAAAAATTATTCTAAAATATTTTTTAGAATAAAAGCCAAACCATTTCAGACAATTTGGTACGGTTTAAAATTGATTTGAACCATGTCATCCAAAAAATTAGGAAATCAAAATTATATATAGTAGTTTTATTACGATATTCCGATAGGGATTTTGTTGACACTTGTCGACTTCGGAAAGGGAATCTTAGATATCTTTGAAACCCATGCATAGACGAAAGGGATTCTTTTCCTTTCGTTCGTGGCGTGGGAAAACAAGAGAATGGGAATTATTTAGAGCTCCTGTTGACAACAATTAAATAAAGTGGGATTTGGACCGAGAAATAAGTAAATTTTATAATGAAGTAATTTGGGCTAGTTTAAAATAAAAATGAGGAAATTGGTTAAGATTTAAATTGCAGAAAAAAAATATCATTACATGTAATTTTTAAAATATACGGTTCATAGTTTCTAAAATTTAGACAAAAATTCCTTGCAAATCATGCCACCGTACCATTGTGATACATTTTATTCCTATGATAGATCTGCCTAAACTATGATAGATTTGGGTGAGAAATACCACCCAAATGTTTTTAAATGCTTAAGCGCTATTGGATTTTTTACTTGCCTATAGAATATTTATTTTTGTTTTTGTTGAACATTTCTTTTAAGTCCATGTTTCATTGTTTCAAATTTTTATGGCACATAGTTCTAAATTTTCGCTGAAATCATTGTTTGAATCATATTTACACTATTTTACCTCATTATATCTGTGTTAATTTTAACAAGCGAGTGTTTTTTATATCTTTTACCATTTGATTGGCGCAGTATAGCCAAATATGGCTTTTGCGCCGATAAACCTCACTCAACCAACCTAAACAGTTTCAACATTTTTTTTTCAAAGATAAAAAATAGCTTAGTTGATCTGTAATTTACTGTTTAGATTGGAAGTTCATCAGCCAATCAAAAAGTAAATAAATAAATAAAACGGAGAACGGATTTTTAAAAAAATATTAAGTGTATTTTTTATATATGAAAACTTCCTATTTTATTTAATTTATTTACTAAATTGAATTTTAAACTCAATGAACTACAGGGTGTTCATTAATTATTGTCGTGGTTACCGTACCTCATAACTTTCGAATAAAAAATATTACGCAAAAACCGATTACCTATTCGTAAATTACAACTCAAAGAATTTTATATTGATATTAAAGTGTAAATCTTGCACAATTTTGCACTTTTGTAGGCATTCAACTTAAGACGATTATGTATTCGTAAATTCCAACCAAAGAATTTTATTAATGATATCAAAAAGATTAATGAATTTGCTCATGGCTGCCCTTCCATATCGTCATATGCGGCATATGTAATTGCACAGCTGATTGTCCTGTTGATTTTCGTGGACTACGAGTAAACGTTTCTTGGATACGACTAGCTTTTCCTTGCGAAGTGCTAGGTCTCCCCTCTCCCTTTAGGTGTAGAACGCTACCAGTTCCCTGAAATTGTGTTATCCAGCGTCTGATAGAATTATCCGAAGGAGGATCTTTGTTTTACGTGGTCCTGAAGCGGCGTTAAGTAGTTATGACTGATTTAGTTTCGGAAAACCTCAATACACACATTGCTTTTTCTTGCACGGTCGTCATTTTTATTTATGACGTCATAATTACCCAGACTGCAAATACGCTAAGATCGCATTGTTGCCATGTAAAATTCTTTGAGTTGTAACTTACGAATACGTAATCGGTTTTTGCGTAATATTTTTTATTCGAAAGGTACGGAAACCCCGACAATAATTCATGAACACCCTATATAATGGAATCAAAACATCAATATAAAAGGATTGATATATTTGTAATTAAACAACGGAAATGTTAAAATCAGATATTCCATTATTTACTAATGAAAGAAAATCATATTTCGGCCGCTATTATGTTTGACTCAACTATCTTCTACGATATTTTCCGTGCTTGCTTTTCTGGATGGTATTGCAAAGGGGATACTTTTAGGGCATCTTTTTTGAAACGAACCATTCCGCCCTCCCACCCCACCCCCTCCCTTTCCTTCTCCGGCGACCAGTCGACTCCCGTCTGCGCGTTCAGTTTTCAACAAAACAGTTTCCCCTCATCTATTTTTACGAAAGAAACCGTTTAGTATTTCTGGCAAGATCTCGTACTCCCCGCTAATAAAGCTCGCCTGCTACTGGCCTTGACGCACAACACATGTCTTGTCCTTTTTCATTAAATCTGCGCCCTTACATCACTCATTTCTTTTTTTTTTTTTTCTCTCTTTCCTCCCTTCCTCAACTTTTAATTCTTCCTCACACTTCTGCGTAGTAAAAAAGAAAAATAAACACATTCTAATTTCAAAGAACGCACGCATGAAGCAACTCCAAGTTCGTATTAGCAGAGTGACCAGGATTCTTGAACTCCAGTCCGATACTTTTTAAATATTGGGGAAAGGAATTCGAATTGGAACCCAGTATCAAAAACTTGGACTATATTGGCCGAATAAACATTGGTTTATTGGTTAATTAAATTCTAACAGCGTGAATCATTAATTATAATTCAAACAGCTCGAATGGTTAATTATAATTGAAACAGCTCGAATTATTAATTATAATTGAAACAGCTCGAATTATTAATTATAATTCAAACAGCCCGAATTATTAATTATAATTCAAACAGCCCGAATTATTAATTATAATTCAAACAGATTGAATCGTTAATTAAGTTCAAACAGATTGAATTATTAATTAAATTCAAACCATTTAATAGATTTATTCTAAATGGCTTTTATTCAAAATTTGATAAAAATGTTGAAATTTGGTGTCAAACCCATTTTCCAAAATTCATGCGTTTAGCTCAAGACGTTTCTGAGTTATCTTTGTCATAAACAGAAATATTCCCCAAAACATGCTTTTAGAACTCAGCAAAGCAAAAAAACACGAAAGTTTTTCAAAATCTTGAGTTCGAATTTTTTGACGAATACGATACTTTCTTTTCATGTTCAAGAGAGTAGAAAGCGGCTAACTATTCTAGTTGCGACAGACGCGCTCCAAGTTCATGGTTTTGTGCGAGCCGTTGGAAGTCGAAGCACGCTTTCCGTGCGTTTATGGCATTGCCATGGCAACTGTGTCGAAGTTTATGGCACATCAAAAAATGGATGGCTCCCCTCTGTCTGCTGGGGAGAGTGACGCTTTCAGGTTCTTTGTAAGAATGTAACCCAGTTCCGAATGTCGCAGACAGACCACTGACATCGATGCTTGGTTACAGCTCTGTTTTGTTCTTGCATTTGAAAAATTTGGTGTGTGACGCGATTTATTCCGGTTATATTCATGTACAATAATTTTTTTTTGTATTAGTTTGAAACTTTTATTTCCGGCATTGATAAACCGACGTTATCAAATTATTTATGCTTTATATTGGCTTGATGAATTTTTATTTTCTCGTATACGAATAGAGAAAGTATAGTAATTGTCTAAGGCCGGGATAGCCTGGTTGGTAGGGCGTTAGATTCGCATCCCTTGGGCCGCGAGTTCGAACCCGCCAGCTAAAAACTCTCCGTGTGTGTGGTGGCTGGCACACGTTAAATCTGTCGAGGCCACAAAGTTCTCCACGTGGAGAGTAATACCACTGGGGGTACTAAGCCAGAGGTGATCGTTCTCTGTTCCAAATCTGAATTACGATCTGTGGATGAATGAATGAAATGCATGAATGGAGTCCGCTCCGTAAAAAGGGTTTGTGACGTGTTTAAGCTAGAAGTCAGATTTCTGCCCTCTGGTTCTCAAAGGTTCACACCTCAGAAGCTACTGCACCCCTTCTTCCATTTTAAAGTGGAATACGAGAACAACAAAATTGTAATTGTCAAAAATTTAAAATCGAGATTTTGACGAATCTTCCCGTTTCAGACCTTGAGTTCAGAAATAAGCTTTTGGCAAATGTCTGATTGTCCGACTTTTGTCAAATTTAACTGAGAAACGCTTTGAGACTGACTGTTCAAATTTGATTTATTTTCTTTACATCTTTTTTGCAAATGTCTATCAAGTTTAAAGTAAAATCTGTTCTGAGGAAGTCCGTCCGGCTGTTCGAATATAAGGTAAAGTTAGATGAATTTCGATACATTGATTTCACACCTGTAATACAGATACTTGTTAGATTTTGAGCCAAATTAAACAACCGCTTGACCATCTGTCGGTCTGTACCTCCTGAAGAATCTAAGCTCGAAAACTCAAACACACTGACTTAAGTATATCAAATTTGGAATGGGATTTTTCGGATACAGTTGTAGTTTTGTATCAAATTTCTGTTTCAATCGGTTGAGAAAAACGTGTCTAAAATACAAATTCTATTTTCGCGTACTATTAACCGAGACTGCAGAGATTAATCGCCAAATAACTCGCCAATGATAACTTAATTCACGCCAACAACTAATATTTTGTGAATATTGTACGCCAGTGCCTTTCAATGCGTTCTCTAGCATGAAATTTTTTTAAACAATATGCAAGGCAAATTTGGGGAGACCATGGCCATTGTTTGAAATAGAAGAATTTAATTAAAATTTACTTATTGCATTTCGCTGACTGGTTGTTCCCCCACCATATTAATATCATTAATGTAGTTAGCAGAAACATTTATGTACTATTTATCAAACCAAATGAAAATACGGATTTCATTTATATTTGTACAATAAACATAGCTTTCTTATTGGTTAGCTTTGTAAGCAAAGTGACGAGGTTAATGAGCGAAATAGGTTAAGTTCTTGGGGCTGCAAATTATTCATAATTTTTCAAAAATTGGTAGAGGAAATATTTAACGACATTTCTTGAATCATGAGTTTTAATACGAAATGGAAAATTTATATAACGAGTAACGCTTTTCCCGTGTTATCTTGTGAACAAGGTGAATAGTGTAATTTTGTTAGGAATTTATCTGGTTTGGAATATGCTGTAAGAAATATAAAAACCTTGGACGAGTTCGTAGATGTGCCATCTAACACCAAGCGGGTGGAAATGGCGGGAGATTGAAATTTGCATTTACCTATAACTTACCTCCCCCGGGAACACCTCGAAATGAGGATTATATGCTTCCGGCATGGTGGTTGGATCTCGCCACACTGGTGGATACACTGATAGGTGGAGGAACTCCCATCGATGATGGGATGTACTTCCTACGGGAAGGGTTGTACCGTAGCCGGTGATGGCCCTAAGGACTCAACCACAGTTCCCACCATAATTTTCTGTTGCGGCGTTCCGGCCCTCTCAGTTTAAATCCGTGTACTTTTGGGTGGGTTGGAGAGCCTGGCATGACTTTCCCTATAACTTCTTTACTATTAAAGATAGAAGAAAAATGAACCGCATTATCCAAATTAGCGCCTGATTAAGACCAACAATTTTTATACAAGTTTTTCTATAGCTGCAATTGCTTCGAAGTTAGGGGCTAAAGAAAAAGTTTTAAAGACCATAATTTTGATTGTTTCCAATACCAAGAATTTATGTTGATAGTTTCGAAAAAAAATGTAACAAACATTTACTTTTCTTTTATTTCTATAGTTTGATACTGTTTTTAAATGTACGCGAAGTAAATATTGGAAACTTGAATAAAACTAATTAAATTAGTGGTTAGGAAAAAAGATTTAATGAGAACATTATGTAAAAACGATCAGCTGCCGAGGGTGTTGGTGATCGTCATGCAAGTTAAACTTGGCATTATTCAAGGTCTACAATTTTAGGTGGGAAGACGGGAGAAAATTGGAATGCAAGAATGTTTCAGGAAGACCATCCCCATTGGTTTTTGTGTAAGAATTGAAAGAAATTTGAAAACAGTAAGTTAGTAGTTGTCGAGTGGAATTAATTTTGGTTGTTGTGTATTTTAATAACGGTGCAATTAGTTTTTTTTAATGAATTAAGTAGAATGAAATAAATTTTGCCGTAGAAAGAGTTTCATCTTTATTTCAAATTTTCTGCTTGCATTCTTGGTTGTGGAATAAAAAACTAATTAAAAAGATTAAAATGAAATTTGCTATGCATATTTCAATGCAACATGTCAGAACATAATTTCTTGAACGGCCAGGCACCACGTGCTCGTGCAAGTTAAATCATATTTTTATCCATTTTAATTGTTTCAATGAATGAGCCACTTTAGTATTGCAAACGATCCAAAAAACTTTGTCTCGCATTGATAGTTTAAGAAAATATCCCATTTCCTATTTATTTCATTTCATATAATCACGCACTCAGAATGACATTTTTCTGGGTTTTATTTGCGGTAGTCATGAACTTATTATTTTTTTTTATCAGAGCTTTTGTAAATGCAGTGGCAACGCGTTATTAAAAGCTGATTTTTTTTAGATGCTCGTTTTTTAGATGCTCGTTTAGATGCTCGTATAATAATTTTTTTTCTTTCGCCATCGGATTTTTGTTGACTCCCAAAACCTCATCCCCCAAAACAACATGTTCTGACATGATAATAAAAGGTTTTTTACTTTATTTCCTTTAATTATACTTTAAAAATATCTTTATGGCCGCCGTGACCTGGTTGCAAGATCTTGACTTCGGAACAGGATTGTTTCTGGTTCAAAACCCGATTCCATCGAAATACTGTCGTGTAAGCGGGTTTTGTGTATGTTAAATCCTTCAGGGTCAAACGTCATCTCGCTGATGTGGTGTAAAAGTTTGGAAAAAATGATGCTTGCTCAGGTGTCGTCCTCGTCATCTGGACGCGGTTCAAAGTTACGAGGTCCATCGCAAAATAGCATTAGCGTTGCTCTAAAATGGTACATTAATAGAACTAAATTAAACTAACAATTTCTTTCCTGTGTTGAATATTAGAAAAGGAGTAAACAGATCTAAAGATTATATTTTTCCTAATCTGTTCTCTGTTACTTTATAATACAAATATAGAGGTAAATATATTCTTTACACCTTCTTTGCTATTTTATTATACAAAGGCGGATATTGAATCATAATTTCCATTCCCTTGTTTCGTTGTTATTTCAACTTGATCACATTAAATATGCCGTTTGACTCAAAGCCGTTTAGAGAATTTTCGATCTTGAAAATAGTGTTAAAGATATCTTTAGTAAATGTTTTAAAAAATAAAAATATCAGTGCATATTTAAACATTTCAAGTTCGTTTTTAATTTTGAATCGTATGAAGCTGGGTTCCTTAAAATATATTACAGATCTCAGTTTGATATTTTTTCCATAATAAAGGCAAGCAACCATGTTGGTATTAACAAGTTTCATATAAAATAAATTTTATTGTGTAACTTTTTTGTCACATCATTTGTAAAGTGGGAAGTGGTTTATAAAATTCAGCACTCTATTACATTTATAAATAATGTAATTACTAATTTTTACAAATGGGTATTATACAATATTGAGGTAATGGAAATTCATAAATTAATCGACTTTCCTTCCCAATAATTTTTCCCATTAGCAATTTGTGTCGCATAAAAATGTGCCAATTTATCCGTTTGTTTATTGTGCACTTATTAGAATCCGCTCCATTTGGCGAGATACTCTTCTTTACTTGGCTTCAAGAGGGACTGCGAAAACAAGAACTAAAATTAAAGCCACAATAGACGAGTGTTAATATCGCCAAGTCGCAGATTTATCCGATTGCGTAACACTTATTTTTCATTAGGGCATGTGTCCTTGCTCTGAGACGGTCCAGAATGGTAACAGCTGCTTTTCGCTCGTTAACTTCGACTCGAGATGCCTTTTTATTTTTCCCTTATTATTTTATTTTTACTTTCCCCTTGTGTGTGCGGGCAAGAAATCTAATCAATTATTTCTGCTACGAAATCATCTAGCATGATCCTGCTTTTAATGAAATTGGGATGACCGCTGATTTATTGTATTGGTTCGTTTGAGACGGTCGCAGTCACAATTATTTACGGTGTCACCGTCTTGTGTCAGAGGGCAAGGAAAGCGAGGATTGTGCGTTATTAGAATAGATTGCGGTTTGATTTTGACCCGTAATTGGAATTGCCTTTATGGTGGCATACATAAAATATATTGCTGTATTATTCAGTTTTTTTTTCTTTGTATTCGTCAACCCCCAAGGCCATTGCTTAGCTATCCTTCCACGTTTGTTACTCCAATTCTGTTCGATTCATTCGTTCTAAGGTTCTTTAGAACAATGCGTCCAAGCACCAAAGATAATGACCAGGTTTAAATGATTTGCTTCTAATGCTTTGACCTAAATCTGCACAGAATAAAATCTCTTTTTTTTTCTTGAAACATTTACTTATTGATTTTTGTAAGCAATTGGAAGACAAATTCAGCAATCAAATAAAATCGCACGCACACAAATTTCGGTAAATATAATAAACAGGTGTTTATGTATAACTACTGGAGATTATTCATATTTACCGATATATATATATATATATATATATATATATATATATATATATATAATGTACACAAGCAAATTTATTTACAGCTATTTACAAGTATTTACAGGACGACTTGAAAAGGAAAACTTCAGATAAAAACAATCCAGGAGTCAACAGTCACTTACAGCGTAAATAAAAGCAAGCCTTACGACTGCAAAACAGCTATCGTATAGCACAGTAAACAGTAAATCACAGAGAGCTCAATAATACAACGTTAACAGCAAACATAAACACAGCTCACTAATAATAAGCAAGAAAAGTAATCCGCTAATCCAGCGAAACGCTTCTCTTCCGAGAGGAAATAAAACTTACTTGGAACTACGGCTACTCGTCCCTTATATAGCCGAGAAAGCGCGTGCCCCGAATCACGCGAAACTTCTCAAAACACCGCGAGTGATCCAGCGGCTACTAGATTATTCCTTTCGCCAAACCAACCGAACTGGTGCGAAGCTCCTCGCCAAACGTCACCATCTTCGGAGAGTTTTCGCGGCGCTCGCCCGCTTGTAACAATATATATAATAATGTAATGTAATGTAAAGCATTTAAATTATTTGCTGAAAGCAGATAGCATAGTCGTGGCCGAAAACATGGAGAAGACAGGTTGAATTTTTAAGTTCGTTTTACGAACACAACACAGAACGACACAAAACGGAATGACGGAAAAGCTGATGAATCTATTATCACTGTGAATATACACTGTTAAGATTTTAATAGGGATTTTTGACGCATGTCAATCATATGTACGGCTCGTGCAAGGGGATCGTAGGGATCTCTTTATATATATATATATATATATATATATATTGTGATATTTTAAACTCTTAATTTAAACACTATTAATTTCCATAGTGTTATCCTAATTTAGCTCATATTAGCATCATTTTAAAATATTTTTTTATTTCCTAATCCATTCCACTTGTTTTAGTTAATTAATTCAACAGAAGCTTTGTAGAATTGTTAAATAGGCTAAATGACAAAAGGTTTTCATGTTCCGTGTGAGAAATGAAAATTTTCCAGTCTAGCACATTCCTTTAAAGAGATCCCTGTGTTTCCCTTGCCTAATAGATGTGTTTTGTGGAATTCGCTCTCTCTCTCTCTCTCTCTCTCTCTCTCTCTCTCTCTCTCTCTCTCTCTCTCTCTCTCTCTCTCTCTCTCTCTCTCTCTCTCTCTCTCTCTCTCTGTGTGTGTGTGTATGTATGTATATATATATATATATATATATGTTGTTCAAATTTTCAGTCGTTAATAAAATACTTTTTCTTCTCCTCTCCAGTTCAAATATATTTTGTTTGAACTCTTTGTGGATGTCTCTCGATATTAATACAGTTTTTTGAAATATTAATTCATTCATTAAATTTAGTTAATTTTTAATACTTTAATTAGAGTTTTAGCCGATTTGTAATGAAAATTGATGTGAGGAGGCAGTAGCACATCGGTAAAATGCAAGGATTTCAGTATTTATCGCGTGAAGTTGAGAAATGCGAGTTTGATACTTGCGAAAATTTGATAAATTATTTGCATTAATTGTATTTATTTAATAAAAAGTAACTAAAATAAAAAAATTCTTTTTTGATCTAAATAGGAATTCACTTAATTTTTTATATTACTTATTTTTATTATTTGTGGTTAATTTTATAAAATACAAATTGCTGAATTTTTCATCATAATCTTATAAATTTATATTTCATGATTCTATCTTCATCGTCTAACTTGACTCAATATAGTTTAAGGCCATTTGTCACCATAAAATATTTTGTGTCACATTTATTTTGTGGTTTTAGATATGCCTTCTTTAATATTATCTTAAAGATTCCCTTCTCGAAGTATATTAATTTATGGATCTCCTTTCTGGTTACTCGAATTTTTCATAAAGTTCATGGCGATGACAGATATGGATGCTTAATACCATTTTTTCATTTTGCGTAGATGCCTTTCCCCCACTGCCAAATCTTCTGTTATTCCACCATTTGTCATCTTTCCGCAAATTCAAAAACTATTCCTGATAGGTCGCTCTATCATCGGGTGTTTTCTTTTTAACTGCGAATATATTATTTCGATAATATATTTTTAGTTACAGCACTTCAACGAAATTTGAAAGACATCATCAATAATTCTACATTAAACAGCTATTTTGAATTCGCAAAGGTGTTAAATATTATATCTTTATTGCGGTGAAATGTGCATGATCTTCAATAAATATTATTTGAAGATAAAAAATATTTTTTCGAAAGATTTAAATATTTTAAAGTGATGAAATCGGCGAACAAAGAAATTTTATCGTAATAAAATTAATGAATACAAAGATTTGTATTGTTATGAGATTAATGAATACAATGAGTTATATTGTTATGATATTAATGTTTGCAAAGAATTGTATTTATTACGAGATTAATGAATACAAAGAATTGTATCTGTTATGAGATTAATGATTACAAAGAATTGTATTGTTATGAGATTAATGAATACAAAGAATTGTATTGTTATGAGATTAAGGAATACAAAAGAATTTGCTTTTATGAGATTAATGAATCCAAAAAAATGTACTGTTATGAAATTAATGAATACAAAAAACTATCGTTATGAAACTAATAAATACAAAAAAAATGTATTTTATAATTTAAAGAATTATAATTTTAGTTTGGAATGTTATTTTCTATACAAAGGATAATATTTTCCAACTATTGTACGCCAGTGCCATCTAAGGCGTTCTCAGGAAAACATCTTTATTAGAAAAGAAGCGAGAAAGTATTGGAAAGACCAGTTCCGATGGTTATAGGCAAGATTTTGTCGAAATTTTGTGATATACCAGACGTTAATTAAAACACTCTTTTCTGTAATTGATACAAAAAAGTACATTCGCAATGATCACCTGCACCAATGTTCTTTGCGTTCAGAGTTATATTCTCTTCTATTCTTCAGATCGTTTCTTCCTTCGATTGAATCACTGATCAGCAATTGTTCCAAACTAATGTTTTTTATAACATTTCGTGTATTTGCCACTTGCTTTAACTTCTTTTTCTCAGTAACATGAATGGCAAAAAGAACAGAGTCCCTCAAATATGCTTTGCAATTCAGAAACACATAAACTCCGTGCACATAAACGTTTGACCATATCTCGTTCATTACAATTGGATCTTATGAACAATTCTTGAGCATTTTCATTAGACCTGTCATCTCGTTTTTTATGATTTCTTATTAAAATCGATATGGTACGACTTAAAATCATCGTAAAAAATTTTGTCAGTTTTTTGTCAATAAATTTTTTGTTAAATTTTTCAAACAGATGCAAGGAATGCGTTCGCTTGAAATTTTATCAGACCGCTTGTTGATGCTCCCTGGAGTCCTACTGCTATATCCTTCGATTCCAGGTTGGGCATCTTGAACATGATTGGCCTGAACATGGTTAGAGAAGTCGAAGCGTTGATTAACAGATTGGGCTTGATTTTGCATCCAAGTAAACGTTGTGTTGTGTTGTGTCAAATGGCACTTGTCATGAACAAGCCCGCTGCTGAACCCAGCAGCAGATTAAGCCGAATGAAGCGTCTCTTGTATTTGAGTAGCGCCAACTAGGGCCAAGAGTACGACTCTGCTACACACTCACCACATTCGCTTGCACAACCCCTTTTTACAGGGGGGCACATTCACACATCTCACAGATTCACACATCTCACGCCATTCACACATCTCACGCCATTCACACATCTCACGCCATTAAACCTACAAGTACCTGTAAATTCGCAATAACTCGCAAATGCTCTTATAAAAAAAAGAGAAATGTTTAATTTTGCCATTAAAATCGGAGTAACCTCATGTTGATCTGCCATGGAAGTCGAAAGACAGTTCTGATCATAAATTGATTTGATTTCGATAACTTAGATTAGCGTTGCGTTTTAAAGTTACATTGTAGATGAATCGTGTAAATATTGATCCATGGCCGGTTAAAGTTGTCATTAGTGTGCCCCCGATTTTGCCGCCAATATGGCAACCCAACGCAACGCCTCTTGTAGTAACCCTATTGATGTTTTGTTTACTTCTTCCTACAATGGTTGAGTTGTACAGGAATTTCGGCTCTTTTTAATAAATTTCCTATAAATAAAATTTCCTATTAAATCCATTCTTTTTGCTTCTTTGTCTTTCTCAATTATTTATTATTTACTGTTCATGTTATCCCTACAGTCCTTATGTTCAATGTGCTAACGAAGCTACTAGTTTCCCGCTCCCGTGGCTAGCGAAGCCGTAGGATGTTTTTTTAAGTTAAAAAAATTCTCCCCGGTGGCATCTGTTGAAGGCAACCGGGTCTGAAAAAAAAAGAATGCTTATCGGTTTTAAAAAATCATAATTATATTGATAAAAGTTCTAACCGTAAGTATCTCATAGAAGTATTTGTTTACTTTATTGGCGATTTGGCATCCTTGGCGCGGTAAGGGGAACACTTAACGTAACTTTTATCCCATGACCAAATATTGTAGAAGGTACCTGCAATTCCACTGCACAGCGGTGAATATGCCGGAGCTTACTTGGCGTCTTCCTCATCTGGTCAAGGCTCAAAATTACGATTTCTCTCGCCAAATAATCTCTTCTCCCTTAAACCTGAAATCAATACAATAAAGAGCTTTCCTCGACTTTAATCATTCTCAAAACTTAGAGAAAATATCTTATTTACGGCAATTATTCTGTACTTTTCACATTGTTTAGTTTAGCAGTTTATTGTCTGATAATCTTTAACACCTTGATTGCAACACTTGAGTTTATTGTTTAGTTATGGGATTTGATTTGAATTCAAACTCACGTGTCTTGAATAATATGTTAAACTGTTCAGAAAGATGATTCTTGAAAGAACTGTTTCACAGATTTGATATTTGGATCAAATTAGTTTAAATAGTTGAAATAAATAATAAGTGTATGTTTGTAAACTCTCTGACATAACTTTCCATACTTTGTAATATACAATTTATTGTATTGTATATCACAAAATTTACTATAACTTTATCATAAATTTATGCGATTTTATAAATTAAATCGTAATTCTTTTTAAATTCCATTAGCATTGGAGGAAGAGGCTTTATTTCTGTGCAAAATTTGTCAAAATGCTCCAAGTATAATTTTTAAAATATTTGGACGGTTGTTTTATATTTTTGTGGTGATTGCTTATAAGCCAATTAATATCCTTCGAGCTGAAGGGTCCCTTTTGCTCGATCGATATGATACTCGGCTACTAACCATAAGATTGGGAGTTCGGGCCTAGCGCTATCCGCTAATC